>APFE030792356.1:59005-95409 GCA_000404065.3 Pinus taeda
CCCTCAAAGAATATCGGTCCTCTTGCCTACTCTTATCTTGGATGCCCTACACATCCTCAAAGAGTATCGGATGCCAGATGATTACCCAATACTCCCATTCTTTCTTCCCAAGTGAAGACAAGAATGTTGTGTCTATCATGTGTCTACACTTCCATTCATGGCCTTCATCTAGACTTACGACTGTTAGTTCTAGTCTAGTGCATGACACATGAAATGGAAAAACACAATTGTCACTCCTTTGTAATTAGGGGTGATCTCATTCAAACTCCCTCTTGATCAAGGACTTGTCAGAGCTCCCTCTTAGCTAGGGACTCTTTTATACATCAACAACCTCTTCTTCGTGGGTTCTTCAGCAGCTTGATCAACTTTTCTCTTTGATGTCATGAAATTTAGTTGAGCTTCTTCCTTGCAAGGCAACGACCATCGATCACTTTCCTTCTTATTCCGTCATGTCATTCCTTTCTTCATGGAAAGTGGCCTTCTTGGCATACATTTGGAACTTTCTTCATATGGCTACTTCTTTTCTCTCCATGCTTCTTTTAGGAGTTTCCATTCATCGCATGAATGCTGGTTGTACTTGTACTTACAAGTCTTGTTCTAGTAGCCCTACATGAACTCATCCAGATATTATTCAAGAAATCAAAACATCACATTAAATTAAATCATACCATACGAGATGGCTCTTCATCATGACATCTTCTTGTAGGTATCAACATCCTACACACTTATTGACATATCCCCCAAAGATATCCATTGAGGGTCTTCATCTTTTTCAGACTTTCATCAGAGTCTTTATATCTTTCTAGGAGATTTCCTAGTCAAATTTTCTTGGTCTTTTGGATGGTGATTGCCTTCATTAGGGTTGCATATCTCACGATCTCTTCCTTCCCCACACATTTCCTTCCCAGGTGCTTTCAATTAAAGTTTCTTAACTGTAGTCAACCACCTCATACTTCATATGAGGACATATTATGTTGATTTCATCTAGCGTGTCTTATGTCTTTTTGCATACTTTTAGAGGAGGAGATCCTTTTTCTCTTGATCATGCTTCTCAAGATAGAAGTAATGATCCATGTTACCTGGGACCATATGACATGTCATTATAATATTAAACACAAGCATACACACCTTGATCTGCTTCATGTCATCACATCATTATCCCATGAATTGCATAAGTTGGAGTTCCTGATGAAACACTTGCTCCCTCTCTAGATTAGTGAACCCTCCGATGAGGATTCCTTTAGAGAATCTCGAGTATCTTGCATATCCCTACTGGCAAATGTTTCCTTTTTGCCTTAATGTATGATGAGCCTTGTCCTGGATGACATCTTTCTTTCCTTCAATGTTCAATGAGATTCCCAAGAGCTATGTTTCACTGCCATGGATTTTGTCCCTTTTGTCCTTCATGATATCCATGGTGATATCACGAGCTCTTGCTTCGATGATATATCTTTCGAAATAATGGAAAAGAAAGATACCATTAAAGCTTTACAATTGACATTAAAAATTTCCTACATATGGAAACAAGCAAATGGGACATGAGTTGTTATCATTTTGATGGACATCCAGGTTATGATGTTGATAATGATCCTATAGAATTATTTCCTTTAGGACAACCATCCTACATAAGGACATGTTGGGAGGATTCTTGTGATCCTTTCTAGCCATGCATATTTGATGATGATCACGATTTTGGACTACATGAGGAGGACATGATCACAAATTCATTTGAGCCATTTCTACATCCTTCTCATGCTGATTTTCTGTTGTCCCAATATTAGATTAAAGTGTTTGTAAGTGTGATAAGTTAACTTTGGGGTACCCTTTTGAATTTGATATTTGTGAAGTGCAACAAGTAGTTCAAAGTGAGGTCCCCCAACCATCTCTTTCTTTGAGCCATTCTCAACCTGTCCTTGAGGACACAATTGAGCATTTTATGTTTGGTGTTGAAATGACTATGAGACACAAGTGTTTACAATTCTTAATTTGTTACACAAATTTAAAGTTGAAAGAAAAGATGCAACAAGCCTTGAAATTTGAGCAAATTTTTTCTTTGAGCTATATATTTCCCTTTCCATCCTAGTTTTGGTTAAGAAATTCTTGAACACTTTCTAGGTTCTTGATGATCCCTTCTCAATCTGCTGGGATGATATTGAGGGAAGTCAAAGAGGTCATATTGATCAATTTCCTGAGATTGCATCATGAGAACTTTGGTTGTAGCAAAGGAGAGCCATCATTGTTTATTGCAAACCTTCTGCAGACCACCCTTATGGCTTTGTTCCTATCCTCGAACATTGTGAGATGATGATTTCTGTTTATGACATTTCCTTATTTTATCTCACAATAAGGCATAAGGGTAGAATATTTAATTTTAACATGATACTATGTTGGCTTCATTGGTTACATGGTTATACTTAGTTCTTTAAGCTAGTTCTTGCTTAAAACATGTTAAAGTAGGTAGGAGTAGGATTAGGATTGTGTGCCTTGCATTCTTGATTTTGCACACTTCCTTGTTGTCCTCATGCTGGTTTTCTTGCATAATTAGATAACTTTATTGTTCTCTCAAAATGTTTTTTTTCCTGCGGAAAAAAATTGTAATTTTTATTAATAGTATAAAAATTACATTTTTAGACACACAGTGTGTGTATGCAAATCGAGAGATAATAAATCTATCAGAGCAAAAGGGCAAAGAAAGCAACATAAAAAAAAGATAAAAAATTGGCTAAGAACCACAAAGCATAAGCTGTGGAATACAACAAAAAAGGAAGGAAAACTAAGACGGAAAACCAACATTGGTATTTTCTTTTTTGCCTTTCCTTTTTTGCACTTTTTGCCAACCATCAGAATTTGGTTCAACAAGAACCAAAGCCAATTCTTGTCCCATTTCAGGGACTTCTTTCTCTGAATCCGAGCTCTTTGATATATGAGCTCTTTTTGTGTCTCCTTTTCCATCCAAAGTCTGTGAGGCCTCTGGATCCATTTCCTTCTGAAGGTGGGTGACTATGCCTAACAGAACCACAATGTCCTCATTCGGTTTGTCTTCTTGATGACCTGTAACATTCACTCCTTTTTCGGGTTGACTTTCCATAATATCTTCTTCTTCATCCTTAGAAGGATGATGCTCTGGGAACTGCCATCCTTTTGGTTTATTAGGTTGCCTCTTCTTCTTCTTTGCCTATGGACAAGAAATCTGTAAATGCCTTGTTTGAAAACATACACGACATCAAAATGCTGTGTTCTCATAAGGGAAAAATTGATATTTGGAAAGCTGTTATGACTTATTGAAGAATATGAGCCAAAACTCAGTTATGAAGGATAGAAGACATGTGCTAGCAGTTGTAAGGAAGTTTGGCTCCTTGAAAATGTTAGATGAACCATTTGATGACAAAATTACATGATGATTGTCAAAGAAAGGTCGAAGTTTGATATGTTGTGATGTTGTTAGCAGCCAAGAAACCCTGTCATGAAGATAGAATGTGAAAGAATTTGGCTTCGTAAAATGTTTGACATCTAGGAAGGTTGAAGCTTAGGTATGGTATGATGATGTGAGATAAGGAGCCCTGGTAGCGACTACCTAGATCTCCACAGAAGAACAAGTAGCTGATGTATTGATGAATTATGAGACCAACTAAGGATTATGGTTATGTCTCCATGGTTGAGAGGTAGTAGGGATCTCCTCCTTGGTTGAGAGAGAGTGATGAAGTACATTGCATTCTCCATGTGTCTTGCACTAGGCCAGGACTAACAACCATAAGTCTAGTGAAGGCACTGGTAGGGAGAATGGAGGATTGATAATCCAAGATAGAAGTAGTCTCGTGGATTGACACTCTTTGAGGATTGGATAGGGTATCCAAGATAAGAGTGGTTGACCGATATTCTTTGAGGATTGGGAATCCAAGATAAGAATAGCCTTGTAAGGACCTACCTGGTAAACATCTAGATGGGGTATCCTTGAGAGGCGGTTGTGGTGATGTCCATATGTATGCCTAATCTAATGGAGAGTTAGAGCTTGTTAGTCAAGGCCTTGCTATATTGCAATTTGTCAATGCTGGTTATGATGTTGATACTCAAAGATGCGTTATTAATCTAACTCTTCTTATGAGAATATTTCAATTTGAGAGTATCCTTGTATTGATTATGTAATTATGAATACCTCCCTAGTTAAGAGGGAGCGTTGGAAAATGTATCTAGGTTTGGTCTTCATAATTATCATTGTACTTGTGTCATTGTGCATTTTATGAAAAAACAAAAAGAAGAAAAATAAATTTTATTTTTCAAGCATGGGTTTCATGCTCAAGTCAAATTATTATTTTATTTAAGCATGTTTTTCATGCTCATTATTATTTGTTTGGTCAAATTCAAAGGCTTATATATAGCCCGAAAAAAGAAATTTTCAAATAGTAACTTGAGTTAAAGTTTCCTTTAGATGCCAAGTTGGCCCTGCCCCAGAAGACATGTCTATTCGAATTCCTTTGGATAGTATAAATAGAGGAAGAATTGAGCTCATTTGGACACAAGCAATTTGCATAATCTATCCTGAAATATCACAAAGAAGAATAGCAAAGAAAGGAGCGCCAGAGTCTGAAGTTGACTAGTGTAAAGAAGGGTTTTTCTTGAGCTCAAATTTGTGGAAGTTCTGCCTTGATACATCTCTTGTTGCAAGTTTGCTCCTGATGCTGCACATGTAGTTTGTCTCTTGCTATTGATGGATTTGCTATGTGGAAGAGGGTTTGAATTGGCATCTTGAGGGTTGGAGTCTTTTTATGGTCATGGGTATTGGATATCTCACTTTGATTTGATTCCATAAGAAGAGGATTTTTGGGTTTTCCCCCTTGTGGGGTTTTCGCCCTAGCTTGAAGCCTATATCTTGTGTTCTTTATTTCTTGTGATCTTCATGTTTTGTACGTTTGGTAATTGTTTGATGAAGAGAACATAATAAACTTTAATAAGAAGCCAATAACATTCATAAGCAATTATCAAAGAAGAGAAATCTACCCTAATACATAGTCAACCTAATTTCTCAACACGAAGAAGGACGAAAAGAAGGCTGGATTTTCTCTCTCCCGTCTCTCTAGCAACTCGCATGTGTGAAGTAATCTCTCTCTGTGGTTCACATTTTTCTGGGGCAACTATTGCAGGGGGCCAAATTTATTGGGTTACTGGGGCAACTGTTGCAAGGCTGAAATTCTGGGGAAACTAGCTATCGCAGGAGGGCCGAAATTCTAGAAGTGCACGAACAAGAGCAAAGTGCAATATCAGATTAGGTGACTTGACTTGGAGGAGAAGACCAAGTTTGACCATGGGCCTAGGTGTGTCTCTCATTGAACAAGAATAATTTCTTTATTGAAAAGGTTGTTGGGTTTTTACTCGTAGTGGGTTTTCCTAGGATAAATCTTGTCTTCTCTTGCGTGTTGTGATCTGTATTGTTCTCATGTTCTTTATGGTTGAATTTCTGAAGTGTAATCGCTGAATGATATATTGGAATAAGCAAAAAAAGGTCTACATCGAAAGTAATTATCAAAATTTCAGAAATATTGTGTTAACCGTAATGGCACTAAGAAAATCAACATGGTATCAGATCCTTGGTGAAGGAAGAAAGGAACATTGAGATCACTTTGACAAAACCCTAGAAAACATTTTATTCAAGTTCTTCTTGCAAATTGGTTTCGATGGCTACATCTATGAAATTTGAAACAAGCTAGAGGGAGCATCTAACTTCAGAGCTTGGAATGTTAGAATATACATTCTTCTTGCTAGGAACAAGGTTTTGGATATTGTTACAGGGAAGGTTACTAAACCAGAAGATGATGCAGGAAGAACAAAGTTCAAGGAAGATGACATCAATGCTATGAGCATCAGAGTATACTCCATTAGGGATCATTTGGTTCCCTACATTGCAAAAATTGATACCTCAAAGAAGATGTACGATGCCCTAATGAATCTCTACACTATCAGGAATGTTGGTCAATCAATGAGCTTGAATAATGAACGTCGAAATACAAGGATGACTAAGGATGATACCATGGCTTCTTAATTCGTAAGGATTTCCTAAATAAGTGATCAAATTCGAGCAATTAGAGAATCCATCCCTGATCAAGAACTAGTAATCACAAGCTCAATGGTCTTCCTAGATCATGGGATGCTTTTGCAATAGGTATAAGCATTGGGAAGGAAGTGTCTACTTTTGAACAACTATGGACATCATGTGCTGAAGAAGAAGCAAGATTGATGACTAGAGATCGCTAAGATGAGGAAGTTCAAGCCCTTGTAGCTCGTTTCAAGAACAAGGGAAAGAAAAAGTTTGGACATCAAACCCAAAAAGTCAGGAAAATGATCTTCTTCCTCCAAGAAGAAGAAAGACTTATCAAAGATATAATGTTATGCGTGTCAAGAATATGGACATTTCAAGAGAGATTGTCCTAATATGGCTAACAAGAAAAGAAAAGGGAAACAACATGCTTCCGCAATAGAAGTTGAAGAAGATGAAAAATCAAAGAAGACCAAAGGTGAAATGGATTTCTTCTACTATTTTGCTTTGACAGGTTCCTTTGCAGATGATGATGACATGTGGCTAGTAGATAGTGAAGCATCGAGACACATGGTCGAAAAGTCTGGGAATCTCTTAAGCATGACAGAAAATAAAGTGTCTTAAAGGGTTCAACTAGGAGACAATAATAGCTATGTAGTCAAAGGAGTTGAAAAGGCGTCTATAGAGATGGAATCTAGTCACAATGTACATCTCAACAATGTTCTCTATGTACTAGGTTTGAAAAAGAATCTTGTCTCTGTTTCTTGTTTAGAAGATGTAGGAGATAGAGTTGCTTTTGTGGATGGCAAAGTACTCACTTGGTCTAATGGCTCTATTATAGATTATGCTAGGGTTATTGGGATTCGTGATGTAAGACTGTATAGACTTGTAAGTCAACTAGATCGAGCACTGGTACATGATGAAATAATTCCAAGTGAGTTATGGCACCGAAGGTATGGACATCTTCATTTTAGAGCATTGTCTAAATTGAGTCAAATAGTGTTAGGGGTTTCTGAACTGCAAATAATGAATGATGGTGTATGCAAAGGCTATGCTCTTGGGAAGAACATCAAGAAATCATTTCCAAATAATGACAACAGATCTAAGGAAGCTTTGGACTTGATTCATTCTAATTTATGTGGTCTGATGCTTGTAAAATTGCTTGGTGGTTCATTGTACTATGTGACATTTATTGATGACTTCTCTTGTAAGACATGGATATATCTCTTGAAGACTAAGGATGAAGTATTTGATGAGTTCTAGGAATTCAAAGCTGAAGTGGAAAACTTGACAGGCAGAAAGATCAAGATATTGAGATCTGACAATGGAAGAGAATACACCTCAAAGGAGCTTGTTGCTTTTTGCAAGCAAGATGGGATTAAGAGGGAGCTAATTGTCCCCTATAATCCTCAACATAATTGTGTAGCAGAACGAAAGAACAGGTGCATTGAAGATTCTGTCAAGGCCATGATGCATGACTTGGACTTACCATTGTTCTTATAGGGTGAAGCATCACAAACAATTGTGTACATTCAAAATCGAAGTCCTCATAGAGTTCTGGAAGGTATGACTCTTGAAGAAGCCTTTTCTGAAAGGAAGCCAAAGATCGGGCACATGAGAATCTTTGGTTGTCCTGTATATGTTCATGTTCCTAAGGATAAGAGGAACAAGCTTGAACCTTCAGGAAAGAAAGACATATTTGTTGGATATAGTGAATCTTCAAAGGCCTAGAGAATATACATTCCATAGAAGTTGTTGGACACCTAATCCACTATGGTTTGGTGTGGAATGCAAGGGTCATTAGAATGTATTATAAATGTACACCTTTGTGAATAGAAATGGACTCAATGTTCTATCTTAATTTGTGTATCTTTTCATGTGTGTTTAACATGGTATCAAAGATTGTACGTTCCTAACTTGCTCAATCTTGTTTGAGCCATTAGTTTTTGTGGCCTTTTCTGTGCATGAGAGTCCTGCACCTTTGAATTAGCTGGATTGGCATTCTATCTCTTTTATTGCTGCAATGCGCTAATTTTTCCACTATAACATATCTGTATACCTCTCTCAGATATGCCATTTCCCCTGCAAATTTTGTGTCAGTTTCTTTCTCAACACTATTTTTTTGGATGTATGTTATTTTGGGCAGTTTGTAGGTGCGACCCCCCATACTAGCTAGCATTCGCTAGATTGCCCGACCCACCTATTAGATGTGCGCCACAGTCTCCAACTTAGGTGGCTAGTAGATTCACTATTTTAATTTTAACTGCGGTGAACATGTAAAAACGCATTGTTTCAACATTCAATTCAACAATTACAGTGAGTTTTCCTCCTTGTGGATAAGATACATGGGTTCAGGCAGATTGATTGTGTTGCGATGAATTTTATACGGTATGCGTTACATATGTTGTGGAGAGCATGTGGTATGTTTGATGATGCACATTTTTTGAATTGTGTGTTGTTTATGTGTATGGATTGTATCAATATATAGCATGCATGAATTATAGTATGGTGTGGTGAATTAGTTTGAATGATGGTGCGGTGAATTATTTTGAATGTAAATGGTATTCTCCATAAAATTCGTTGATATTGGATGGTATAGTGTTTGTTGTTATATGCGATGGGAGTATATGTGATAACATGCATTATGGTGGCCATACATTATTGCTGCTGATTATGAAGATTGACAATTTTCTGTAAAGTGTCTCTTCTGAAGCTATGTATTAGTATTGGTTGGATTTTTTGAATTGCCCAGTCATACAAGTGACAACATTTTTCCAAAGGAGATACATAGAGTCTCGAATTTAAGATTATTGAACAGAGGCCACTCCTGCATACATCACACTAGTACACCATTGTTCGACGTCTTTTGTCTCCCATTCAACACCAATGTTGTTCATCTTTATGCTGAAGTGGAATTGAGTTGTCGAATTAAGTTCTGTGAACGCAAACACCACATTGTCGTAGCCATTGTTGGTCTTGAGGGGCGTGGTTACTATTTCCACTACAACATTGGAGGACAAAGCCATAATTGAAGAAGCGATCTAACAAAATATAGAATGGTTTATATATATATATGATGTTGTATACTATGCATTCCTTGAAGTAATTTTCTTCACAAAACTTTCAAGCAAGTTGGGGTGCCAAAATTTCATGCACAACACGCGGTCCTTGCTCTTCAAAGATCAATGACCTCTTTGATCTTTGCACAAAATCAGCATGTTCAAGACCAATGACAGGATAGCTCTCATTTATATCATAGTCATAGCCTCGAACTCTAGGTGCATCTATTTGTCTTGAAAGAGCCACCAAATATTTGACAGAAAGGCCATTTTTTTTGAATAATTGGATTAGAGCAAGAATTGATTCGAAGTCTAAGCTTTATCTCTTGAACAAACTTTAGTGCCTCCACCCAAGTTCAATCCATTGGGAGTTCGATATGTTGCACCTTTGAGCTAAGTCTGTGCCATCTAGTCCATAACACGCAGAGGTGTTGTATTCAATTCTAGTGCATTTGATCTTTGTGCATTTAGTTGGGGGCTTTGGCCGACTTGTGTATTCAAGGGAGTACCAAGCAAATTGGCTCTTGGATTTTCTTTGTTACTCGAGCTGAAATGAAAGTGTAGGATATGGTCATTTTGCAGCTTGGTTACTTAGAAGTAGCAAAGATAAATGAAGTATAACATTCTTGCAAAAAAAAACATATGGGTCTGCATTTTTGAACAATAAATTCTTTCCTGGATACTTTTTGACCAAAATATTTTCTTCTTCTTGATTTGTTGAGAATCCAAGCTGGAATTTGTTTTAACCTCACTATTTTTTCAATTTGTAAAGGGCAGAGTTACAAGAAACCCTTGAGGTCTTTAAATGGCTCTAATTGGTGAAGTATTAGAGTTCCTAAAAACTCTGATACAATCTACTATTGATGACACAGTGAAAATCAACAAAGTCTCTCTTTCTAACATTAAAACTTGTCTACAGTATGCACAAGAAAACATTGAATTTTTGCAGCTTGAGACATAGTTACAATGAGATGAGTTACATTAGTGTAAGCATCATTCTGAATTGGTTTTTGTTAAGAACAATCCTTTGTTTGAGTTCAAGATAGATTCCCACCAGTTGCCAGAACGTGGTCAAATCAGTGACATTGAGGTTGACTCCCATCATGTGCCCTTTTCAGGAATAGATTTGCATGCAGGTGTGGAAATGCAGTCTACACTTCCCAAGCCAATCATTAGATCTTGGGAAGAGCTTGTCAATAACAAGCACAAAATAGGTCTTGGATATGATAAGGAGGCGTCCTTTCATACTCCATACTACTCAAAGCCCATAAAATTTCAGAGTGTTGGATTTCTTTAGGATGGTTCTTCACCTGTTTCTGCTCCTCCACATTCACAACAGATTGTGAAATGCCAACATTGTGATAGAGTTAGCCATGTGAAAGATCAGTGTTTTGATCTTCACTTGTGCAACCATTGTGGTTAGCTCATTCATTCTTCAAACAGATGCTTCAAAAACAAACCTCTTGCAAGAACAAAGATTCACCTTGGATGGATTGCTTCTTGGAAATGGGCTTCAACAACCAAGAAGATATTTTAGTTATATGTCAGAATTTCTTTTAGAATATTAAAAAGTCTTGCAATTGAGTTTTCTTCATCTTCTCACCTTGTATCTCACAGGGGTGGGAATCAATGGTCATCTACAAGTTTCAAAGATACATCAAGCAAGCCTGAGCCATAACCTGAACCTGCTGACTGAGCCTACATCCAGAGACATCTATACCCAGATTCATAGTTGTAGCCAGAAACAGAGAAGCCCCTAAGCATTCCTTTGGTTGGTGGCCTTAAGCCACCGCAGGTTGAGACCTCCCTTTTCAGGTTGAGGTTCTGCCTTTTTTCCGCAGGTTGGAGACCTTCCTTTTTCTAGGTTGAAGGTCTCCCTCTTCAAAGCATTAAGGAGCAGCTCCTATAGCAGAAGATTCCAACTTCTTGCCAGATTTGGAAGAGTTTCGACAATCACACTAAGCGTTCCAGGCTGAGACCCAAAGGTCTCCCTTTTTTACAAAAAAATCAGAGTGCTTTTTCTAGCAGAAGATTTCAACTTCTCTCCAGATTTGGAAGAGTTCCAGAAACTACACTAAGCGTTCCAGTGTTGGTGGTCATCCTTGAACCACCGCCGGTTGAGACCTCAAGTTCTCCCACCTTATGCCATCATCTTAGAGAGCACATTCAACTTATGGTTGTCATGCATTGTTGTATTTTGTATTAGAGCTCTCTTCTTGGACTCGTATATACCCCTTTGCATTAAGAGGAGAAACGTTGGACACCTAATCTGCTAAGGGTTGGTGTGGAATGTGAATAGTCACCTGAGTCCAAGAGACCACTTGGAATATGGAAACCAAGGGTCATTAGAATGTATTATAAATATATACCTTCGTGAATAGAAATGCATTCAACATTCTATCTTAATTTGTCTATCTTTTCATGTGTGTCTAACAACAACGATGGATTGAGGTAAGCTAAGATGTCATCTTCGATGAGAAAGTGGCATATTGGAGGTCTAAGGAAGTCTTCGTAGATTCCTTGGATGAAGTAAAGTAGGAGGTCTTAAGGGAGGGGCATTCAAGTTCTACAGAATGCACTGGAGTCTATAAGGCCAGAAGGGCCTCAAGATCCAAGAAAACTAGTCATAGTTCCAAAGATCAAGAAGAGACTAGCATGGCTTAGATCCACATTGGAAGAGGTAGAAGGACATGTAGCTCCTGATGGCACATCTGGAGAGGTGAAGAAACCTAAGAGGTTCTGCAACTATGCAACTCTCATGACAAAACTCATTAATGAAGAACCTTCCACATATGAAGAAGCATCTAGTCAACAGGTTTGGAAGGAGGTAATGAATGAAGAGTACCAATCAATCATGAAGAATGATGTTTGGGAAATCGTGCCAAGGCCTGAAGGGAAGTCGGTAGTGACTTCCAAGTGGATATACAAGATTAAGCATGCTGCAAATGAGAGTATTGACAAATACAAGGCATGGTTTGTGGCTAGAGGATTCTCCCAGAAAGAGGGAGAAGACTATGATGAGACTTTTGCTCCAGTTGCCAAGGACACCTCCATTAGATCCATCATCTCACTAGCTACTTCTATGGGATGGAAACTGCACCAGATGGATGTAAAAGTTGATTTCCTCAATGGCGTGGTTGAGGAAGAGGTGTACATATAGAGCAACCTCAAGGATTTGAGGTATATGGAAAGGAGTCTCATGTTTGCAGGTTGAAAAAGGCCTTGTATGGACTCAAGCAAGCTCCAAGAGCTTGGTATGCTCATATTGATAGCTATCTGACGAGACTGGGATTTACCAAGAGTGAAGTCGATCCAAACCTTTACTTTAAGGTTGTGAAGAATGCACCAGTGATCTTATTATTATATGTTGATAACTTGTTTCTGACAGGTGTTAAGCCTCTTATCTTTCAGTGCAAGAAGCAATTGGCTTCTGAGTTCGACATGAAAGATCTTGGGTTGATGCACTATTACTTAGGATTAGAAGTATGGTAGAAACTTGACGAAGTCTTCCTTGGTCAAGGAAAGTATGTATTAGATATCCTTCAAAGATTTGGTATGATGGATTGCAAATCCATGGTGACTCCCATGGTGACTAACTTGAAGAAGTTAAGGGGCTCCGACTCCAGATTGGTAGATCCATCTATGTACCAATGATTGATTGGTATGTTGATGTATTCAGTTAACACCATGCCAAACATATGCTTTGTTGTGAACACCTTGGGCCAATTCCAGGTAGAATTGAAACACGAACATTGGATTGCAACAAAGTGCATCTTGAGATATTTGTGTGGTACAATGAACTATGGCTTGGGGTATGTTGCAAACAAAAATGTACAACTTCAGGGATATACAAATGCTGATTGAGCAGTAAGTGTTGAAGATAGGAGAGTACCTCAAGAGTATGCTTCAGTTTGGGATCCACTATGATATTGTGGATTAGTAGGAAGTAGAGGTCAATTGCACTCAACACTGCTTAAGTAGAGTACATTGTAGCTAATGAGGCTTGTACCGAAGCAGTATGGCTTTGGAAATTGTTTGAGGTCCTCGACCTTGATCACACACTAGGCATGGTGGAGTGAGGTCCTTAAGCATATGCACCCTGGTCACACACCAGGAAGGGTGGAGTGAAGTCATGGACTCTGATCACACACTGCGTAGGGTGGAGTGAGGTCCTTTCAGCGTTTAGACCTGATCACCAACCAGGGAGGGGTTGAGCGAGGTCTTGGCCCAGAGTGCTCACCAGGAAAGGTGAGTGAGTTCTTGCTAGTTGAGGTTTTTAGCATTTTGGCTTAGGTAGAGGCCATGGTATTCGAGGCTCAATCACTCTGGAGGAGTGAGTCCTGATATGCTGATGATAGATGATGATGCTAGTAATGATGGATAACCTTTTCTTTAGAGAAATTTGTTCAATTTGAGAACATCTATGATAGTGATTATGAATACCTCCCTAGTTAAGAGGGAGTGTTGAATTTGTAACTATGGTCAGTCTTCATAATGTGCATTTGGTCACTTGATGTAATTGTATTTATCATTGTAAAGCATATTTATAAATGCTTGAGTCAAAAGAAAAAATTATTGAGTCAAAGTCCCATTGGGACTTTTAAAAGATGTAAATTCGAATTTTTGAAATGAAAAATTTGGCACCAAAAGTGACAAGTCGGCTTTCTTGTAATTCAAGTCAGCCCTGGCTAAGAGACATGTCCATTCACCCTTGACAAACTACTATATAAAGGCAGCTCAAGCTCCTCCATTTCGTAATTCACATTCTCATACACAAGACAGTTTCTGGGCAAGTGAGAGAATGACAAGGATGAAGAAGGACAAAAAGAAGGCCGAGTTTTCTCTCTTCTCTCTCTCTAGCAACTCGCACGTGTGAGGTAATCCCTCTCTCTGTGGTTCGCATTTTTTTGGGGCAACTGTTGCAGGGGGCCAAAATTTATGGGTTACTGGGCCGAAATTTTGAAACAACTGGCTATTGTAAGAGGGCCAAAATTTTGGAAGTGCATGATCAAGAGCAAAAGGTAGAATTAGATTGGATGACTTGACTTGGAGGAGAAGACTAGGTTTGACCATAGGTCTAGGTGTCTCTCTCATTGAACAAGAATAATTTCTCTATTGAAAAGGTTGTTGGGTTTTTCCCCATAGTGGGTTTTCCCAGGATAAACCTTGTCGTCTCTTGTGCGTTGTGATCTCTACTGTTCTACTGTTTTGTATGGTTGAGTTTCTAAAGAATAATTGCTTAATGATTATTGGAATAAGCAAAAAAAAAATCTACCTCAAAAGTAATTATCAAAATTTCAGAAATATTGTGCTAACCCTAATTGCACTAAGAAAATCAACATTGTGTGCCCATCGTGATCCATACTTGTCATTTTCCATCCTCCGTTGGTTTCATGTCCCAATCTTTGGGTTGATTTTTGTCTATCATGGGTATTGGTTCCCTAACTTCATCATTCTTGAGTAGGGGCTCAGAAAGTTTTCCCTAAGAGGTTGATGCAATGGAAAGATAAAAGCATGAGCCATAGTGATAAAATGCAAAACATTGGTTGGGATAACATAAAGTGCATGGACAAAAGCCTAGCCTGAGTTCTACCCCTCTCATCAACCCCCATCTAGTTCTTGGCAAATGTAGGAGCAAATCCAAAATAAAAGGAACTTTGATATCCTAACCAGATTGAATGATAAACTGCTTCATCTGTAAAGGGTAATTAATGCATAAATAAAGCTTGTAGCCAAAGTTATGTAATAAAAAGAAAATCATTAAAGAAAAAGATGCACAAGAGGGGTGGTAAAAATAGGTCAAGGAAAGGGGTAACTTAGGTCCCATGATTGCTTCCTCTTCATATTATAATGCTTATGAATGATGATATTTCATAATTGGTACATAGATGGTGGCATCCTCCATGAAGTAAACCCCTCACAATACTACTGTTCACTTGTACCTGCTAATTGGTGGGTTGACCTATAAATTGTTCCTCCCCTTGAGGTTGGAAGCACCTAATAGAGCCTCTGAATAGCCCTCCCATACTTAAGCATGGTAACTTATTTACAAACCCTAAGCTAAAACAACATCTGAAGATGATGCTTGTGAAGTACTCTTGTGCCTTTTGCATTAAATATAGTTCATTGTGATAATTTTCTGGTTTCTTTACCTATGATGATGATCTCACTTGATTTTGAGGGTATGTTTGAGATGTTATCTCCCATGTACAATTGTTATCCCTTGATGGATTGATTGAAACTTCTCCAACACATTAGAGAGCACGTCCAACCCCTTGTAATGACCCTTAGGGGCACCATAGCTAGGACGTTGACCAATTTGAGAAGATTGTTTACCTTGGGATTGATCCAACATTGATGATGACCACCTCCTCTCTCTCCAGAGTCCAAAGTGCTACTCAATGAATCTTGGATGTTGCCATGAAGGATAATGTACCCTAGAGATGATAGGATGCCCCTGGGCTGGCCTTGTACCTTTTTGATGGATATTGCCTTGTTCTTGGACCAGTTTTATGATGATGATGACTTGGGATCCCTTTGGAAGGGATAATACACCTTTCTTGATGATGATGTCATTCCCTAGCCTTGTGACATCACCCTCATGAGGTTAAGGGTGATGATGCAAGCTTAGTTAATTTTGATATCTTGATAAGAAGGGTTTTGCTTGATGATTGGACACCTTGTTGACGAGGAGATGGGTTTGAGTTATGAGCACTCATGTGACCCATATTTTGCATCCTTTGATGGAGATTTTCAGTTTTAGAGGGTGACGTCACTCATGGAGGCCTTTTTACTCACGCATGTGGGTTAAAAAGAGGCTAATTGTTATGTTTTATCGTTGAGAGAGCTATTTCTTAGATCGGCTTGTGACCTAATAACTTGTAAACACTTGAAATATTATTTTTAGAGGTTTTAGTCTAATTTTTTTCCTAAATCAACTTGATCGGCCTCATATAAATAGAGGGAAGTCGATTTAGGAGGATCATTGTCACACACACTCATTTATTTCTTTTGTGAGAGCGTGCACACTAGTTATCTTGTCTCTTGGTTGCACTTGATCATTAAAGGATATTGAATTGTCTTGGGTAGGATAAAATTGCTTGGAGGATTTTCTCTTGGATTTATGAAGTGATGCTATGGTGAATAGTGTTATTTTTATTGTGATTATCTTTTTCCATTTTGCAATGTTGTAGAATTAGGGTTTCTATGAAGTTTTCATGATAGGTTGAAAATTTTATGGTTCTAAAACCTCCTTTGCAAGATTTGTCACCTAGTATCCATCAAGGAAACTTAGAATAACATTCCTTGACTTTATTTCTCCTCTAAATTGAAAATTGCTAGGGTTTGATTGAGAGGCTTCCTCTCTCTTACTTGCTCCAACCAAGGTCTTCCACCTCTGACCTCTCCCTTTCTTGACTTCATATACCCAAGATTGGTAAGGTACTAGTCCTTGTATGTCAATCTTTTTTCATGGTAAAATAGGGTTAGGTTATAGCAAAAATATGCATTACATGGCATAAAATACCTCGAATGTCATAATCTTCGGTGTAGGTCTTGCATCTCTTAAATTGAATTAGGAAAAATATTGTTTTTATGTATCTTTTGGTCATAATTCTAGGGCTGACGTCTAGGGTTTCAAAGTTGTTCTGTGAATTTTCAACCATTGAAAATTTGCTTTGACCTTTTTCCTTGCTTTTCCTTTTAATAGCATTTGATAGTTTATTGTTTATCATTCCTTGTGGGCTATTTTTATTATTGCTATCATAAATTTTGGATGCTGTAAATTGCCTTTATTTTAAACCCTAATTTATAACAACAGTCATTTAATTAAGGTAACATGTGTTTGGAATCTATTTCAGCATATCCAGAATTTATCTTAGCCCTCTAAACTTTGCCTATAGGTTCTTTGAACTCGTTACCTTGTTTCACCTAAAGCCCTATCTTATTGATCATATTTCTGGGGTGTCTAACTAATAGGTTCCTTGGAGGGTATTTAGTTCGGGAGTCCTTGGGTTATTTAATATTTGAGACCTGTTGGGGAAGCTTCCCTTGTGGGGATAATGTCCATCCATAGAACAATAGGGGAACAAACACTAAGGTGACAGTGGTGTCTGATCCCATTGTTGCCCTTAACATGGAGTCCCTAGGAAGGCTTTGCACTAGGTTGCTAGATTTTTTGGTAACAATAGCCATTAAAGTATGTGTTGGTCAACTGAAGCAGTGCCAAGCAACACAATCTGTTGATGAAATTGGAACTGCCATTGAAAGCACATCTAAGAGAAACCAAGATCACAATGGATAAAGACAAGATCCATATGAAACATCGAGTAATCTTGCATATAGTATGTTCAATGAGAACAAATAATGTCCAATGAAAATAAATATCATAGCATGGAAAACAAGGATCCAGAGTCCAGACAAACAAGTTGATCCATTGATAAGAAGTTGAGAACCATTTATAAAGTCATCAACAAAATAGAGTGGGACAGATCCTATGGATTTGATGGTAGAAACTACATCAAAGATGTTAAGAGGGGTCTCTCTTTGTAGGCAAGCAGGCATAGGCTTGTTACAGTTGCTATGAATCACCACTAGAAGTTGAGTAGGCCTCACATCACTGAGCACAACTTCCAATAGAAAGGTACCAACCCTTGAAATACAAAGGATGTCTCCGAGTAAGGCGGAGTCAATGCCAAGAATATCATATTCTGAATTCAATTTAACATGATCTGCAAGGTACATTGACATATGTGAGTCAAAGAAATAGTCCATGTGGTCCAACAAAAGGAGTTTTTGAAGACTTCAAAAGAACCCATTAAATGGGCCATAAAGGGTTTGGAATCCTACAATGAAGATGATCCACAAACCTTACTTCTGCAAACCTTAGGGCAAATGCCACTCGTCAATAATTTCACAGATCAACTGTATAACCTAGAAAATTCTGATTCCAAGCTATTCTCTAGATCAAATATGAGAGGTTGACTTACCTAGAAACCCCAAATAAAAAAAATTCTGAACTCCTGCTTCTGCAATGATAATGTCACCAGAATAAATTTAAGAAAAAATTGTGAAAAACAGGAGAAAAACACATAATGCCAACATTGTTTAAAAAACAATAGTGAATTTTGGCTGAAATAGAGAGAAACATAGTTGCTGCCTTAGCAGAGCATTGATATGCAAAAAAATATCCCTCAAATTTGTTGGAAAAACAGGAAATTTCCAAAAATAGCAGGGCTTTGGTGGTGGAGAGGGTAAAAAACTGTAAAAAACAACTGTTATTTGGAAACAGGGCTGAAAAAAGCTCTAGTTTAAGATCTGCAAATGATGCCTTTAAATCCACTAAAAGACCAAAAAAGTGTCAAAGGAGGGTGCTAGTGTAGGAGAGGGTTAAAAACCCCACATATTTGCTGTTATCCCAAAATAGTGGTGAAAAACAGCTGTAAAACAATGTTGGATAGAACCGGAAAGTCCACTCGAGCTCTGAACCCATGTTGAATGATAAAGAGATTGTAATTCTATGGTGGACACTATAACAGTTTAGATGAATAAGAGAAGAGGTTCAATATTGACACCAATGGATTCTTGTTGTGTCCAAGATATTGGGCTGTAGTTCTTATCTTGAAATCCGAGAATAATAGTTTGTTAGAGGTGTCATCTGGCTATATTAATATATTGAAGTCAATACAATGCAATGGATGAACTGTTTAATACAATTGTGGTACCGATTGATCTCATATGGTATCAGAGCCAATCTCTTGGCCACCAATTCCAATTGAAGGATGGAGTCTGTTGACTAATGAAGAAAGTTGTTCCTCACTGAAGGAAACTGCTGTCCAAGAGAGGGACATTGCCATCTGCCGAATGAAACTTTTGCCTAGATGATCTGTCTGCCTGTGCTGCCTGTGGGAAAGAAGCCTGCATATTGGTGGTAGGCACTGCTCAGGAGCTCTAGATTCCTGCAAAGTTAAAGTAAGGATTGTTGCTTTCCCTAGCAGTACCAATGGAAATATTGAAGGTGAAGTGGTGCATATGTCAGGAGTATGCACGATTATCTGCAATAGACACCAAATCGACTCAGAATTCATCTTAGAACTATACTTCAAATATGGCTATAGCTAGAAGACACTAATTTGCTGTGACAAATGCATGTGGTGATGGAAACCATTTTTTTCATACCTAATGCATGTATTGGAAGCCCGTGATGCAACGTTTCAAAGAGGAGCTGACAAGCCAACTAATAAGAGAGGCACAACATTTCAGAGGATAAGGATGATGGTCCACTCATACATTAGTCAAAGAAGGTGCACAACATGCATTAAATAAAGGTATGCAACTAAAATAAATTAAGTAATCATTGTGAGAGCTTGTTTGTGTTTGGAGCTATATGGCAATGGTTAGTCAAAGAAAAATGTTATTCCATCAAAATAAAATATGGTAATTTGTAAATGGTGCAAATCCCTAGTTAAAGACATCATATGGGAAATACATAGTATGTCAAAGAAGGTATGTTATCATGGGGGGAGTCATGGTGTTGAGGAGCCTTTTTTCTGTTTTTGTTTTAAATCATTTCCATGATATCATGAGCCCGTGATGCATTGTTTCAAAGGACGAGCTGACAAGCCAACTAATCAGAGAGGCCCAACATTTCAGAGGATAAGGATGATCGTCCACTCATACATTAGTCAAAAGAAGATGCACAACATGCATTAAATAAAGGTATGCAACTAAAATAAATTAAGTAATCATTGTGAGAGCTTGTTTGTGTTTGGAGCCAATGGTTAGTCAAAGGAAAATGTTATTCCATCAAAATAAAATATGTGGTAATTTGTAAATGGTGCAAATCCCTAGTTAAAGACATCATATGGGAAATGCATAGTATGTCAAAGAAGGTATGGTGTCACGGGGAGAGTCATGGTGTTGAGGAGGCTTTTTTTGTTGTGTTTTTAAATAATTTCTATGATATCACCGATTTGGTTACTTGTCAAGAATGATCAGTTTGCATCATTTAATCTTTCTAGAGTTTAAAAATTGACCGAAAATAATTATAGTTTATGGTGTCATAAGATTTTAACCTTTAGTAAGTTCAGATATTTTGATCAAATAATCTTAGATAAAGAACAAAGGCTAACAACTGACCCCAAAGACTATGATAAAACACATCGAGAAGTTTTGTTTCAGTTGCAGACACATTAGTTCCAGAAGTAAGAAATGCCACTATAGCATCTGTATTGTGACCAAATCTGAAAAAGAAGTATCAAGCATCAGAAGTCAGGGGGCATTGTACGCAAAAAATCTTTTGTTTTCCACTAAGTTGCAAGGAGGAGGATCAATATCTAAATATCTATTGCAGCTAGTAGATGATGAAGATGTAGTTGCTTTGGTGATGTGGAGCTTGCTACCCTCCTTCAATTCATTTGTTGAGTGATTGCATCTGCTTGGGGAGATTCAAGTACTCAAGATTGAGAAGTTATCAACATTATTTTGCAGAAGGAAAGGAGACTAGAATAGACTGGAGCATCAACTTCATCCACTAGAGAGAGTGCACTTAGTGCATTGTAAAAACAAACAGAATGACGCTAGCTATGCATCCGAGAGATCTAAATTTAAATGTTATTATTGTCATAACACTGAACACTTCAAGAGAGATTGTGGGAAAAGACATTGTGACCTAGCAAGTGGTCAAAAGAAGTCAAGATATGCAAATGTTGCTGAAGGAGATGGAGAAGTAACATGTGCTTTTGCATTTGTGGCATCACAAAAAATCAATTAGCCAAGTCTACAACCTAGTATTTTGACTTGGGTGTGCCTCACCATTACATATGTCACAAAGACTGGCATGTAAATTCTTTTGAAGATAAGAGCCATAGTGAATCTATTTCCTTGGGAGATGATTGGACTTACTATATTAGAGGATGTGGGGATGTTCATGTCATATTGAACAATACTTTAAGTTAAACTTTCAAGAATGTTCGATATGTTTCTAACATGAACACAAATCTTTAGTCTATTAGTGAGATAACTAAGAATCCTAATCTTTGTGTAATATGTCAAGGAAACAAACGTAGGGTTTCTACTCTTCATGATAACAGGGTGATTGTTGTTGGTATTGGTGAGAAAGGGTTCTATAAACTTGTTGATGTAAAGATAGAAAAGACACATGAACCAATTGTGGTAGAGAATACTAGCGTATTTTGGCATGAAAGATATGGGCATCTATGTTTAGTATTTATATATTCTTGGTAAGACTAATATGGTGGATGGTCTTCAATCCATTTAGGAATATCAGAATGTATGTACAGGCTATCAGATGGGAAAATGACATTGAATTCATTTGATTTTGCTAAAGCATAGTGAGCGAAAAGAGTGTTGGACCTGGGACACTGATTTGCATGGTCCAACAAGAAACACCTACAATAAATGGAGTGAGGTATTTCTCGCTATTGGTTGATGAATTTTCAAGGAAAATATGGGTTTACTTTTTGAATAAGAAGTCAGATTGTTTTTCAAATTTTGTAGCATAGAAAACTTTGGTAGAGAAACAAATAGGTAAACAGGTCAAAGCTTTAAGATCTGATAATGGAGGTAGCTTTGTTTCAACTCAGTTCAAGGAATTCTGCAAAAGGGAATGCATACACAGGTTGTGCACCACTCCATCCACTCATGGCAAAATGAAGTCATGGAAAGGAGGAATATGATAGTTATGGAGATGGAAAGGTGCATGTTGCACAATTGGAATGTACTGTATCGGTACTGGGCAAAAGCAGTTAATACAACGGTTTACATTGTTAAAAAAAGTCCTTGTAAAGGTTTTTAGAATATCACTATGGAGGAATCATGGTCAAGTAGAAAACCTTCTCTAAGTGATTGTTGTGTTTTTGGTTGTATTGCTTTTGCACATATTCCTAAGGAAGAAAGAAGTAAAACAGATGTAAAAAGCAAAATATATATGTTTGTTAGCTATAGGGACTAGTCTAACTATAAAGCATATTGAGTACTAGATGTCCCTACAAACAAAATTGTTATTAATAGAGATGTTACTGTAGATGAGAAAATACCATTCTTCTTTGATAATGGTAAATCTATGGATAGTAGTGTATGGGAAACTGTTGCTGATTCATGATCAATTTTTGGTGTTGAAATCAAATATAGGGCTTAGAGATAGAAGCATTAAAGGAATCAAACTCTAGGGGGGATCTAGTGAAGAAAAGAGGGATTTTCATTCTTCACAACAAATTGAGGAAGGCCAACATAAGAGACCGAAGTGGTGCTGTAACACAATGTATGATGTTTGGGAAGATGAAGTGCCCAAGGAAATAGAAGGCCAATCTATGTGATCAGGGCAACAAATTGTGCAAAGTAGTGATTAGGTAAATTTTGCTCCGACTTCCATTGTTTTGTATGTATTTGAGCCTAGCATATTTGAAGAATCCAAAGGAAACTTGAATGGGAAGTTTCCATGAAATGGAATATGATGTGTTGATGAAACCATGACTTGGATGCTGTCAACATTGCCCGGAGGAAAGAAATTCATTGGTTGTAAATGGTGTTAAAGTAAAATATAAATTAGATGATTGTTTGGACAAATACAAAGTTTGTCTTGTTGCCAAAGGATATGCACAGGAGGAAGGGGCAGACTATGACGAATTTTTTTTCCTAATTGTAAAGATGGTAACCTTTTGACTGGCTATCTTCCTTGCTCCTCATTCTGGATGGACGGTATATTAGATGTATGTTAAAAGTACCTTCTTGAATGGAAACTTGGAGGAGGAGGTTTACATGGTGCAACCATAAGGATTTTAGTTTCTTGGAAAGAAACATCTAGTTTTTTAGTTGATAAAGTCCTTGTATGGGCTCAAATAGGCTCCACGAGCTTGGTGTCTCAAACTTTACTAGTATCTTAGAGATTTGGATTTGAGAAAAGCTATTTTGAACCCACTCTCTAGGCAACAATGTTGATGACATAGTGATTCTAATCATCTATGCTGATGATCTTGCCATCACTGAAAGTATTGTTGCCATGGTTCAATAGGTGAAATCTAATATTTGTCCTGTTTTTTAAATCATTGATTTAGGCCAACTTCATTATTGTTTAGTTGTAGAGTTTTAGCAACCTGATCATACTCTCCTTGTATCACAAGTTAAGTATGCCACAACTTCTTAGAAAAAATCAAATGATTGAATGTGATCTTACATATACACCTATAGAAGTTGGGATAGAAATCTCAGTTTACACTAATTGACCACTAGTCAACGAGTCTTTGTATTGGCGATTGGTAGGTAGTTTGATTTATCTTACTACGACTCGACTGGATCTATGTTTTGCAGTAAGTTAGCTTTCTTGATTCATGACTAATCCTCAAGAGGTACGTTGGCAAGCTAGAAAACGAGTTATTTGATATGTCAACATTACCCCTAATTTTGCATGAGTCCTATACTAGTGAACTTTTTCACTACCCTTGAATTTTCATCATAAAGAAATTTGGATGGTAAGGGTGTTCTTGTTTCTGTGGCTTTTTGATGAAATGGATGATGATGTGTTAGAGGATTTGATGATGTATTGCTTGGAATACATGTTTATAATAGAGATACGATTACACTTGATCAGTTGATGTTCTAATTTTTACTCCTTGCTAGATGATTGGATATGAGGATGTATAGATCCCTTGGTGGAATGCCATAGCATTTTGGGGCTAAGTGGACATTGTGTTGGCATGTTTATTTGATTACCTTCATCATATATAGTGCTTGGCATGAACTCACCTTCCTAGTTGTGCTTTTACTTGGATGGAGGGACAAGGCCATGATTAAGGCTCCTTTTCTCCAACGCCCTAGCACTTATGGATTATATTCATATTTGGATGGATTAGTTGCATTATGGAGCATGCCATGATCTTAAGTGTTGCTTCCTAGACCCATATTTGGAGGTACGTGCACATTTATCATCACTTCATGCATATTTTGATGAGGTTGTCCTTCTCCTTGATGACTTGGTTGGTTTCTTGGTGACTTGGCACATGTTTCATGGCATATTTGATTTACTCTTCTTACCTTTTTACATTTCCTCATGCTTTTTTGGTTAACACGTGCCATCTTGGAGATTATTTGGTACACATGTTGAGGCATATTGTAGAATTAAAGCAAGGGTTGTCCCTTCTTTTTATGCAAATGATTGATTATTATTGACACTCTACATGTTGAGGCCTTGTACCATAGATTCACTTGTTTGATGTAATGATGATGTCCACTTTGGAGGTTACTTTGTGTTGAGAAATCAAAAGGGAAACAATTAGGGTGATTTCTCTTTTCTTGATAATTGCTTGTGAAGATATCTTTACTTCTTATTACTTTTTTTTATGTTCTTTTCATCAAATAATTACCAAAACTATAAACCATGAATACCACAAAAAGACGATGCACACAAGTTATAGGCTCCAAGCTAAGGCAAAACCCCTCCAAGGGGAAAACCCAGTCAAATTTTCTCATCTTATAGAATTAGATCAACGTGAGAAATTCAAGACCCAAAATCCAAGATCAAGACCTCCCACAAGACCCTAGTCAACCCTCCTTCCAAGCTCTTCCAACAAGTCAAAGTCAACTCAAGTCAACAATAGTCAAAGCCTCCCAAGTCTAGTCCAACTTTTGATTTTCATCCCTTGTAACAAATTTTCGGCACTTACAATTAGGTCTGCAATTTTCAGTCCCTGCAACTCCTGCAACTTTGCACGTGTGACAGAAGCTAGGGCATATTTTTCACACGTGTGGCAAGAAATTCTTCCTCCTTTGACCCTCGCTCTCTCTCTTTTGACTTTAGCTCTTCTTCTTGACTTCTTCATTGGTTCTCTTTCGTCTTGGCACAAAAATCAAACTTGCTTGTGATGCTCCAATTGAGGACAAGTTGCACTGTATTTATACACATCCAGGAGGTCAAATGGGTCCCTTCCAGGGCCAACTTGGTTTTGTGGGGACAAAATTTACATTTTTGACTCAAATAATTTTTTTTTCCCACTTCTTTTCAAAATTCCAAATAAGATTGACTCCAGTACAATAGCTTGACTTATAACAAATATTGTTTGGCTTCTCAAAGAACCCTAGAAGCATGAAGAACATGCTTGACCTAAATAACAATTTGACTTGAGCATGAAAGCCATGCTTGAAAAATAATAATTCTTTTTCTTCTTTTGCTTTTACAAGAAATATATAATGACAATTATGAAGACCGAACCTAGTTACATTTTCCAACACTCCCTCTTAACTAGGGAGGTATTCATAATTACATAAACGGTACAAGGATACTCTCAAATTGAAATGTTTTCACAAGAAGAGTCGAATTGATAAGCCAACATCAAATATCAATGGAAACCCTAACAATGGTGGGGAATACACTTCTAAGGAATTGATTTCATATTGTACGGAAGCAGGAACTAAGAGGGAGCTCATTGTTCGCTATTATCCCGAACAAAATGGATTGGTTGAAAGGAAGAATAGGTCAATTGAGGAAGGCATTCAAACAATGCTCCTTGATCAAGACCTACCAAAATTATTATGGGGAGAAGCAACAATGACATCTGTGTACATTCAAAATAGAATTCCTCATAAAAGTCTTAATAATATAACATCCAAAGAAGTATTCATAGGAAAGATACCAAGTGTGGATCACCTCTGAATCTTTGGAAGTATAGCATACATCCATGTTCCAAAGGACAAGTGAAAGAAGTTGGATTCCACAAGTGTCATGGGAATATTTGTTGGATATAGTCTCTCCTCAAAAACATATAGAATATACATTAAGGAAGGAAGACATATTGAAGTAAGAAGGGACTCCATATTCGATGAAAATCAAGCCTACAAGAAACCAATGGATATTCCTATTGATTCTGATGAGGAAGAAGTTCCAATATTTGAAGAAGAAGAAGATAATCATGAAAACCCTACTGCAAATCAAGAAAAAGAAGAAGGACCAAGTGAGCCTATTCAATTTGTGGTCATCCCAACCACTAGGAAAATGACAAATTGGTTAAAAGCTACATTATAAGATGGTAAAGGACATGAAGTTGTGAAATGAACCTTTAGGGAAAGTTAAAGATCGAAGAAATATTATGGTTATGTTGCATATATGACAAAGTTAATTAAATATGAACCATTTACATTCAAGGAAGTTGCTCATCAAGAGGTTTGGAAGAAAGTGATGTAAGAAGAATATCAATCCATTATGAAGAATGGGGTTTGAGAAATTGTTCCTAGACCTAGCGACAAATCGGTTGTCACCTCCAAATGGATCTATAAGATCAAACATGCTATTGTTGGAAGTATAGACAAGTACAAAGATAAATTCATTGCAATGGTTTTCTCTCAAAAGGAAGGAATTGATTATGAAGAAACATTTGCACCCACAACAAGGTACACTACCATTAAATCTTTGGTTTCATTGGCTACTACAATTGGTTGGAATACCCATAAAATGGATGCGAAGACTTCATTTATGAATGGGACCATTGATGAGGAAGTGTATATCGAACAACCTAAAGGATTTGAAGTTAATATTAGGGAATCTCATGTTTGTAGACTCAAGAAGGCCCTATATGGTTTGAAGCAAGCACCTAGGGCATGATATGCAAGAATGGATGCATATCTCCTTAGAATTGGGTTCGTAAAGAGTTATTCTGATCCAAATATCTACATCGAGGTCACGAATAATGAGCTCGTAATTATTCTACTATATGTGGATGATATATTCATCATAGGTGTGGAGAAAGAATCCAGGAATGAAAGAAGATGTTGGCAGCTGAATTTGAGATGAAGGATCTAGGACTGTTGCACTACTACCTGGGTCTAGAAGTATGGCAGAAACCTGGGGAGATATATTTGAGGCAAGGAAAGTACATCATCAAGTTGTTGTAGAAATTTGAGATGACGGATTACAAGCCTATGACTCTCCTATGATCACCAATCTCAAGAATTTTATGGGATCTGACTCAAGTCTCGTGGATCCTACCTCCTATCATTAGTTGGTGGGATCCCTAATGTATCTGTAAATACTAGGCTAGAAATATGTTTTGTAGTAAACATTCTTAGTCAGTTTCAGTTGGAGCCTCGTCATGATCACTTGATAGTTTCCAAACACATATTGAGGTATCTTTGTGGTACTATACATCACTGCCTAAAGTATGATAGTAAGGAAGTCAAGCTACTTGGCTTCGAAAATTCTGATTAGGGTGGTAGTGAGACCGATGAAAGGAGCACTATCGGAGGATGTTTTGGTCTAGGAGCTACTATGATCTCATGGATGAGTAGAAAGCAAGATCTCGTTGCTTTAAATAATGTTGGTGTAGAATATGTGGCTGCATGTGAAGTAGGAAAGGAGGTTGTTTGGTTAAGGAAGCTTATGACAGATTTATTCAAAAAGTATCTGGGTCCTATTGTGATTAATTGTGACAATCAAAGTTGTATTAAAATGTTTGGAGATCCCGTGTTTCATGCTAGAATGAAGCATGTCAACAATAAGTTCCACTTTATTAGGAACTTGGTGCAGAATGGGATCGTGAAGTTGGAGTACATCTCGACATATGAATAGGTATCAAACATACTAACAAAGTCTCTTCTTAATAAGAAGTTTGAATATCTAAGAAACATGCTTGGTTTAGTAGATATTATTTATTTATTGATGATAAGAAATTGGAAGAGATTTTTTGAGGCTTTGCAAGTGAAGCATTTCCCGGGAGGACATCTGGCCGACACTTTGTGTTAATGTTTAGGTCCCAAAGTAGGGAGGGTGGCATTGGTCATATAGATTCGACCTCGGATGCGCACCGAGGTCCCTGGGTTAGTGGTTAGCAAATAAGCCTAATGATACTTAGAGAGACTGAAAGCTTGAGTCCACCTTAGTCCCACTTGGATAGATTGCCTTGGTTAGGAATCTTGTCCATGGCATTGTGGTGCCTAAACTATTGAGAGAACAATGGATATATTTCCCTGGCCAGGAATCTAGTCCATGGCATTCTGGTGCCTAAACTCTTCATTGTTCATATAGTTTGAGATCTTCCATTATATTTATATATTATGAATACCTCCCTAATTAAGGGGGAGTGCTGAAGAACGTAACTAGGTTTGGTCTTCATAAATGTATTTGAGTTATTTAATTGTCAAAATAATTTTTATTATTGTATCAATGACTTATTAAAGCATGGGTTTCATGCTTGGGTCATCATTATATTAGTCAAAGTCCCCATTGTGGACTCCTAGGATTAATATTGAGTCAATAGAGTCATTGTACAATTAAAGAAACCCTTATTGGGATTTGGAATCATGTAAAAAGTTTTATTATTGAGTAAAATATGATTTATGTAACCTCCACAGCAAGTTGGGCCAAAGGAGATCAAGTCGGCCTAAGGGACACCAATTCGCCCTCACTTGGAGCATATAAATAGAAGGATATCGAATTCATTTGAAGCATCTCATCTCAAGCAAGTTCGACATCTCTAGTGAAACTGGAAAAAGTGCGAAGTGGGTCAAGGAAGTCAAAATAAGTGCGAGTTGGGTCAAGGTCAAAGAGAAAAGGAAAATCAAAGTTTTGGTGGTACTCTCTCTCTTTTGTGGCCTAGTTTGGGAGATCGAAGTATTTCAAGTGTTGTTGCTACCAATTGCTACCTAATGTCGTAAGTTGTGGCATAATCGAAGTTGTTGGGGTGGAAGTGCTATTGTAAAGGGGTCGAAGATCTGGAAGGGCTGACTGGGTGTGGAGGGAAGGTTTGGTCTATGACTAGGTAGAAGAGTCTCAAAGAAAAATATTGAAGGAAAATTTTTGACTGGGTTTTCCCCCTGAGAGGCGTTTTTCCATGGCATAGTGCCTACATCTCATGTCTTATATTTTTGTGATCTTCATACACACATAGTATGGTAATTGCTTAATGAAGGATAAGATGATAAAGAAGTAAAAGAAGCCAACATAACTCACATGTAATTATCAAGAAAGAGGAATGAAACCCTAATATAATTCCATTGCTTTCTATACAAAGAGTAGATTCAAGTCAATTATTTCACCATATTACAATCTGTAGTTTGAATCAATTAGGAATTTCTACATAGTTTTCTTACCGAATTGACATGATTTGCGTATGGTACTTTCCAGTAGAGAGATGTTAGGAAAGTCATGAAATGCTCCCACTTTGTTTGACCTCTGTAGTTGACTAAAGCTTAGGTGTCCCAATCTTCTGTGCCAGAGCCAACTTTCTTCTATTTTTCTCAAGTAACAATGTTCTAAACCACCTTCCAAGACATAGACATTACCTGGAGTTCTCGTTCCCTTTATTATGATTTTACCTGTATCGAGATTTCGTACCACACAATTCTTTGATTTGAAAACCACCTCATGCCCTTGATCAAACATCTAACACTTAATAAGTTATGCTTTAATCCATCAACAAACAAAACATTCCAACATTAACCTTTTGTTTCAACAAAACAATTCCTTTTCCTTTGATAGCAACACGTGAATTATTTCTAAATGTTACATTTTTTCTTTATTTATTTCATTAAATGACAAAAACTCTTCTTTATCACCTATCATGTGTTTTGAACATCCACTGTCAATGCACTACAAATTTTCTTGATCTCCTTCCTATAAAGCTAAACCATAATTCTCAGATTCTATGGTTTTCTTTTTCCATACCTTAGATGTTGTTTCTTTTTGTTCATTCTGAAGAGTAGATCATATTTTTCTTCTGCATTCAGTTTCTCTATGCCCAAAGTTATTGCAAAAGGAACATTCAAATTCATCTTGAAGAGGTGAGAAGGTATTATAAGAGTATTTCTTTAACCCAGTCTCATTCTTTTGTTTTCTTGCTTCTCTTGTCATGATAGTTTTATAAGCAACACACTGAGCAACCTTACGACAAAAAATTTGACAAGTGAAGCATTGGCCATTAAAGTAAAAGTTCCTCGGAGTGTAGTACCTTCTTGTATAGTTTTCCCTTTGATTGTGATAAGGATGATTCACCCGAGAAACATTTGATCCCTTACTCCTTTGTTGAGAACTGGAATTTTGTTGACTGCTTCCTTTTACTACATTGAGGTAACTTCCTGTACCCGTTTCAGAAGATTTTATAGTCTTTGATGATTCTCCATTGTATTTGAGACCTGTTTTTATAAGAGGAGAGTGTTTCACTTTGATGATTTCTTTTAACGTCTCAAATCCTTTAGCAAATATAAGGTCTAGACTTTTTTCTTTTTCAAGTTCCTTCTTTAGAATTACAACTTCTATTTCTAACTTTTCATTATCTTTCTCCTTTTCTAGGATTTGTTTCTTCAGAGCATCTTCTGCTAATTTAGCTTCTTCTAAACGAATTTTAAGCTAAGTTATTTCTTCTATGATATTATCCTTTTCTTATAGGGCATCCATAAAAACATCATCAATTTCATCAATACATTTATCTTCAAATTCCATAAGTAGTCAATATTCTTGATCAGACTCACCCTTTTCTCCATTTGAAAGACCATCACTATCTTCGTGTGTGTAGAAGATTCTCTTGTTTTTGAACCTTCTTATAACCTTCATTTTTGTAACGTCCTTTCCTTTCTCATGGTTTTCTATATAAGGGAATTTAGCAGCATAATGACCAACTCTTCCACAAATTAAACATTTGAAAGGAAGCTTACCACTAAATCTACGAGTACCTACTTGGAGTTTCTTTACAAAATTTGCCTCTTCTTCATCTAATACATAACTTGATTCCTTGAACTCCTCCTTTTCCTTTCCTTTAGAAGTAGCTTTGAATGCAACTTCTGATATTTGAGGGACCCCTTTTTATCATTTCATACGCTGTTAAAATCCCATGAAGTTGTTCAATAGTAATATTATTCAAATCCTGCTTTTCCTCAATGGAAGAGACTTTCAAATCGAATTTTGGGGTTAGAGATCTTAAGATTTTCTCAACCAATGATGATTCTTTTATTTCATCACCAATATTTCTCATAGAATTCATGATCTCATTTACCCTAAAAAAGAAACTTGCTATACTTTCATCATTATGATTTTTTATAGTTTCATATTGAATTCTAAGAGTTTGAAGTTTTTCATTTCTTACCTTGGCGTCACCTTCATAATTGTAGAAATTCCCACTGTAGATCACTTGATAATGCAATATACTAAAGCAAAATACAAGATCTACTTCCACAACCAATTTAGTGGAAGCTTAATTGAACATGAGCAACATCAATAAGAACACATATAATTGATAAGAAGGAAGCAGTCACACATTACGCAGAAGATATAATCTGGGGAAAGCTTCAGCCTAAAACCCCAACTTTGTATTATCATATAAGTGGAAATATAGCCAGTATTACAAAAAGAATCAGCTCAAAAGCTATCTTGCTCTCTCTGCAATACCTCTGCTGCTCAAAGATAGTCAAAGGCCTCTATCTAACCTCTTGTCTACCCTCCAAGCCTCCTATTTCTTTGCGCAATTTTGATTGGGGTCCAGTGCAGCCACTTGTGTGAATTGGCCTCTTCACACACTCACCAACCTCTGATCCAAATACACAGTCCTGAAGGAGATAAATCTTCATCATGGACGAGTTTCTTTTATAGGAAAAATATTCATCCAACTGATAGTACACTCTCTTCTCTGATCTCAACTGGGTCTCTGTCTGAACTGACATGCATGAGTTATCCCTGAGTGAATACTCAGTTATCTGAAATACAATAGTTACATGCATGCAAGCATTAACTAACTGAACTCTCATTAATTTAACAAACTGTTAAATTAATCTAACTGGACTTGACTTAGTTAACTGAGCCAACAACTCAATATTACAACTCATCCTTATCTCTTTAACTAATGGATAAATTCCTCAATTGATAGATAAATTATTGCATGTCCTCACATAGACTTCAAGTTTGATTTTCCTTAACTAATTAACTCAAGATGAATTAATTAATTAATTTACAAACTGTTGTTAATATCAAATTCGAATTTTACTTCTTATTTTTAGTCTAGGGACTGAGTAAAATAGGAATCCATCTTGAACTGCTAAAAATAGAATGCTATTTTTTAGCACTTCCATTTTTCATTCCCTGTTGCTCAATCTAGCACTGGTACCCAAACTGCTATTTTTAGCATTTCTTGTTGCCATTTTCAACAATAACTTTGGATGATCTTGTCCCATATAGCCTTTGCAATATTCAACTGAATGAATTTGATAAATTATGATTCTTTCAAGTTTCCTAACAACGCATTGACAACCTTTCCATTGGTCTCATAATTTTTCTTTTCTACTTCATTTGTGGCAATAAAGGATGGATATTGATAGCCTCATTCAACAATTCCCCAAACATCTGCTCTAAGTGACTGTAGATAAGCTCTTGTTCTAACTTTCCAGAAAACTAGATTGGATCCATTGAACAATGGTGGCTTGATAGATGCTGATCCTTCTTGGTTGTTCATCTTGATGAATCTTCCTTCAAGTGATTAAGCTTCTTTTGAAGGACCTGCGCTGATACCAATTGTTAGAAAAATATTGAGAGGGGGTGAATCAATATTTTAAACTTCTTAAACTTTTCTTTCCTTATTTATATTTCTATACGTCACTGTTATGGAGTAAATTTGCATATGTATGCGACTGTGATGAAGACAAGTAACGTATATCCAGTTCACTAACCATTCAATTAATTCATCCTCTGTTTAACTTGAATCAGTATATGTGTACTTCAATAAACATTAATTAAACATTAATCATGTGTAGTAAGAACATAATAAGTCATCACACACAAGGAACACATGAACACCAAGATTTTTAGGTGGAAACCCAATGTGGGAAAAAACCATCGCTACTGTCATTTCTATATTCTTTTTTTATTATAAAGATAATTTTTTTACAATGCTTGTACTGGCGCAAACTCATACCAGTACGCAGGGACCATCTACAAAAGGCTACAACCTTCTCTTGTTTTACATCTTCTAACAGAAGGGAGTTACAAATTCCTTACCCTTTATTCTTTGTGGATCACTTTTCAGAATATTTCAAACTGGATCCATTACAAATATCATATAAAAATAATGAAACCAACACTGTATCAAATCACTGAACCAAATTCATCACCAAAACATTGAATAAACCAAACACTGAATCTCAAACAACCAAAACAACTAGATCATTTCAATTCCTTGTATACTCTTCCTCAGAATGTTAGACCACCTACTGTTCATCACAAAAACCAGATCTTGTCACTGCAAACCCTGGTCAACCCTATGTTAGAATATATATGCTATTTTTATGAGAAATACGTACGGATATACACACTTTTTCTTTAGTTAACCCGCATATAAATCTCAAAATATTGAACCTTGAAATTGAATTATTGCTCTACTAATATTGATCATTGAAACACCTACTGACCTTGTCACATATTTCTGAACCAACTACAGATCATCTTGTTAGCGCTTGGAATTCACCTAGGCTGAGATAGACAAACTCTCAAGGCTACATCAAACCATTTCACCTCGTAGCTAGCCCTACGAGGTATGAGAAGGCTCTCTCGGGTCAGATTCGGTAGATCTTTCAATATGATAAGTTGACCAGTTAGGAACAAGGATTTTAGGCTAGTAAATTGATAAGGGGGGTTGATTTAAAGATTTTTGGGTTTTTGGTGGCAATTGGAGGGAGTGCAATTCAGGGTGCGGGGATTGAGCACAGTTTTTGCAGGGGGATCTTTGGGGCAAGGTAGGACTGAGCGCTGATGCCTTAATCTGAGATGGATGAAAAGGGATGATAGAGAAGGAGCTAAAGAGGGCAAACAACCATTTGAATCCTCTCTAGACAGTAGAAAACATAAATTTTGAACAAACTAAAAAGCTGAGCATGTCAAAGCATGAATTCAAGCTTTACCACTTCATCTGTCCAAATAGAAGCAAAAGAGAGATGTGGAATACATAAACAGACTTACAAGAACATGTAGAGAACACACCATCAACACAACAATCCACAAGAATCCACAATGATGTCTGCAAAATCCTGGCCTTCCTTTTCTTTAAATTAAGATAGATGTACAATATACAATGAAAACTTTCTCCCTCAAGAGTCCAACCTTCCAACTCTCAAAATGACTAAGAAAACACATAATATAGGCAAGCTAACCTCTTCCCTTGCCTCTAGGGGTCGAGCTCATCCTTCTAGGAGCAGTTTGAACTAATTCCAAACTAAGCACTAGATAATAGGCAGCTCAACAATTTGCCTCTATTACTTAGCTAACTGATTCATGCATTAATTATTCACTTTTTACATCAAGGAAGCTTCTAGAAGAGTAAAGAGAGGTAAAATCTATCAAAATGCCATGAAAATATTACATTTATCCATCATCTACAAGTAAAAATAATCAACCATAGTCCAAAACAGTGTTTTTTGACCAAAAAAGTCAATTTTGGCAAAGTTAGCTCTCACATCCGCGCCCCCTGGCTCTCACTGCCGCGCACCTTTGCAACAACTTTTGAGTGGGTTCCACTGGTCCAAATCAGGTGCAAGATGGCTCATCGGAAAGCTTGGTCTGTCTACTTTCCATCCCAAGTGGAATTTCTGAATTTGGAGTTGTTTTGCCCCCTCAAAAACCATTTCTCCCAAGGTCACTTTCTGCAACTCAAAAAGTGGGCAGAAAGTCATTTTTTTGATGTATTTTGAGCTTTTGGAGGCTCAAATCTCAAAATCAGGCTTCTCCAAAGTATTGGTAATTTTTATCTTTGCATTTCCAAAAATGCCAAGTTTTCAAAATTCCGAGCAGTCCTCCAAAATGGTCTCACCTGGGGTGAGACCATTCAAATGGCCAAAACCTGTAATTTTACCAAAAATTTGCAAAATGCTCCAAAATTCTCAAAATTTTCAGATTTTGATGCTAGATCAAGGTTGATCAGTACCATGATGAGTGAGGGATGCCTCAACCAAGATGGAGAGTGGATTTGTCCTTTTCTTCTTCTTCCGGGCCTCTGACAGCTTTCGTTGGAGAATTTTCATTCTAGCCTTGCAAACATGCGATCTCGCCCAATAGTGTGTTTTCATGTTGCGTAGCAGCTCTTTGTCACGATTTGCCTTCTCCAACAATCTCTCCAAATGTGCATTCACCCTGATAAGCATGGACTCCCGATCAGCAGGCAATGGGTCACCGGGCCTCCTACGGTTCAAAGTTCGATCACTGCGGATCCTCCATAGCTCATCAAGTTCTTTTTCTTCTTCTAATTGTTTGGTGCGCTGTTCTAGATAAGTGTTGGTCCATTGGGCCATTTGGAGCTTTTGCTGCAACAGAAGGTTCTCCTCCTCTTTCTGCCTGATAATCTCATAAAAATTTGAAGGGGGAGAGCGGGCATCACGACCAGTGAAATCATCATGTGCCTCGTCAACTGCCTCATCCTCAATCATGGGCTGCTTGCCCTCTCGTACTGCCTGTGCCGATGAAGAAGGCGAGGCCCCTTCCACCTGGTGTGGAGATAACACTCACTTCTCTGAAGATGATGACGAGACCCCTTCCACCTGCTGTGGAGAAAGTACTCGTCGAGCTGCTGCAAATAAGGTCCTATGACCTCTCTGATATGTGACCCGAGGAGAAGAAGCCATGTGTCTAGGAATGCTGGTCTCGGGCTGATGTGATGGCCCTCCCTCCTCGTGAACTGCCTCCGGCCCTGGATGTGGCTGTGTGAAAAAATGTCGGGAGATGAAATCTGCCCAAGGAATGCCCTGCTGGCTCAGCTGATGGGAAACTACTAGCTGAATAAGACCATGATGGCATATGCTCCGAAGCTACTGTGCTGGGGTCTGTCTCTGAAAGATAGTGGCCATCCTCTGAGTGTCGTGAAATAAGTATGCTGAGATGTTCATCATCCTCACTCTGGTGAAGTGCATCATCATGCGTATATGACAAGAAAATACTCGTGAGAATCTCCCCTCGCATGTGAGGTAGTGCATAATGAGTCTCATGATATCTATATACTCTGCTTGGAGGAACTTGATAGGAAAGTTCCTTGACAAGTTATGCACATAGGTAGACCTGACATATGGCTCGTAGTATACTAGGTCCAGCCACTTGCGCTTCGGCCACACCTCACCCACATTGGGTATCCTAGTAGCCTCTGTGATAGCCTCTGGAGAAAATACAAAATTCACCCCTGCAAGGGTGACCTGCCCGTCATTGAGATGTAGGACAAACAACCGGGCCAACTCTCTGTGATGCTGAATGTGTGACAGCCTCTCACAAAATTGATAACAAGCCATGTGCTGAAAACAAGATACTGCCAATGGGCAAGCCTGCAACTTCGTCAATGATGTGGGCTCTTTCCTCTTGT
>APFE030792366.1:0-34622 GCA_000404065.3 Pinus taeda
CCAAAGGCGAACATCATGTTGGATATTATCCTTTAAAGACCCTATGAACACATTAATCCTATGCTCCTATGGAATATTTTTTACCCTTATGTTCAATTTTTGGAACTCCTCAATGTGCTCCATTATTGAACCCTCTTGTTTGAGACTTATCAATTGGCTAAATAAAGTGTTTCTTTTTGTACCCTCGTAATGTGCTATCAATTCTTCCATAAAAATTGCCCAAGTGATAAATTGTTTATGAGAGCAAAGCCATTGATACCATACAACCTAATTTGGTTCCAAATATAAAGTTGCAATACGTATCTTTTGTGTCTTTTGCACATTATTGAGATCGAAAAATTACTCCATCTGTAATATCCATGTTGCGGGATCCTTGCCATCAAACTTCCTCATATCGATTTTTGGAATATGGTGCGTCTTCGATCCCGCATTAGAGTCTGTGAAATCATGATTAACATTTCCTTTGTTTGCATCATGAATTTCCTTTACTCCCCCTTCACCATTAGTAAGTATTTCTTGTATAAATTTTGTCAAATTTGCCTTCAAATCTACCATGTCTGTCTTCAACTCTGTCTTCAATCTATCTTCAAATCATCCATCTTAGCTTCCATGCCCTTTATCTTAGATTCCATGCCATTTATCTTAGCTTCGGTTAGCTTTTGTGAGGGTGAAATTTGTTGCACTTGTTCTTGTAATTTTGATATATCATGTAGCATTTCTTCCTCTTCTTCATGAGTCATGCTAGAGCTTTCAGGTTCCTTACTAGGTGCTTGCATTTTCTTTCCTCGGGGCATCAGTTACCGTTAATAATTCTCTACTATGCCTTTTGAATTCATTCAAAATACATTTTCAAACCAATCTTAAGCAAAAATTTAAAAGAATCTACACACCTTTTTTCACATTGTAGGAGCTTTACATTGCCTCTGATGTATCTCTGTGATTTCGGATCATCTAGTTCTAAAACTGCAACTTTTAGTAGCCCTCTATGTTCTCTTTCCAATGCCACTAGTCTGATCGAAATTGGATTCTCCAAGGAAGAGTTATGCAAAATCTCCCACAGTGACCTGCTTATAGACTAATTCAGTAGAGCGAATTTGTATGACGTACCACGAGTCACTGTTTCAACCTTTGGCTCTATAAAAATACATGCAAGAAACTACAATCTGTTCTCTTTCTGCACCTTCTTACGAAATTTCAATCTGATGCTCAGAGAGGAAGTTATGATGATTTTCCCCAGGTCACCTGTTTGGAATGTAATTCAGGAGTTTGCAAGAAAACCAACTTCCTCATATCATATCTCCACAAATATAGCACAAAAAGTTCTGAAATTCAGATTCGAGACTCAACGTGATTTCTTCTCAAATGGGTTTTTTTTTTTTTTATCTTTTGAAACATCGTAAAAAAAAGGTTATAGCGAAAATTCCACGATGACCTGTTTGGAGCAACGAAACCCTAGAATCCAAAGCTCTGATACCAAATGTTATGAAACCAGCTCAAGAAAAAGATAGAAAAGATAGATCCACGCCTTAGAATTCAGCCTCTTCGAGGGGGAAACCTCCTTTACATTACATAAATGAAAAATTCTTGGATGATCAAACGACAAAACCTCCTTTCTATATATAGGAGTCTAATGAGTCACAATACAACCCAGCCGACCTAACAATAATAATATAAAGCCACAAAAATAATAATAGAGGGATTCTATGGGGCACAGTGATAACAATATGGGGACAATAGGGGCACAAAAATATTAATAAGGGGTACAACTACAATAGTAATGGGGTAATCACTAGTATTATAAGGACCCAACAATTACATTACAGGATATTTCCATCAATAAATAGGTAGAGTGCAAGGAAGCTGAAACAAAACATGTTCCAGGGACTGACACATCAAATGATGAGCACTTGATGGTCGAAAACCAAACACAAACATCAAACCAGGTACGAGAAAAACAGGTAGAGTCCAAGGAGGCTAAAGCAAAAAATGTTACAGGTACAGATACATGAGATGAGGAATCCATGGTTGAAGTAATATTGGAAGATAAGAAACAACAACAGATGCCACAACATGTACCAAATACCAATCAGGCTCCATTAGTTGGTGAATTAAGGAAAGATACACCATTGGTTAAAACTTCAGCATATCACCATCCACATCACCCCGCAAGAAAACAACCAACACGATGGCAACAAATTAGCGACAAGGACAACAACCCCTGCGTTACAGATAGAGAGGGGTGATGATCCACCTACTACACATCAACACAGAAGATCTGAAAGGGTCAACTTCCATCTCAAGCGAGCGAGGCACCAACTAGATCAAGGGTTGACCTTTCTCTTGGATGGCTAGATGCACGTGCATGGTACCAGTGGACTACTCTTTTGATTAGATCTTATTATTTGTGTTCTTCTTATGTTTTGGGGATGAAACATGCTTAAGGGGGGTGGAATGTAGTATACCTAGGGGGGATAGTATGGGGTACATAGGGACATACCCAAGGGAATAATGTAATAATGGGATGGGCCATAGTAATAAATAAAGTGGTTAACCTGTATCATGTAAGGGGCCACAAGTGGTTAGCAATAATGTAATAAGCCCATTGTATTATATAGATGGTATTGAGGGAACCATGGTAATGACCGATGATATTGTATGTATGAAGCCTATACAAAGACTAGAGACTCCCCATTGAGAGATGTCAAGGAATATTGTATGAATAAGCATATGGATTGTGGAGTATTCTCCTTCCTTAAGGAGTGAATCTATGGTGTTGTCCTACCTTTAGGGTTTGATCAATAAAGAAGAATTTCTATCTATTTCTATCTTGTTATTTCTAGGTATATTTTTATTCTCACATATTTTCAGATCATATCTATAACAAAATTTCTTCCCCTTATCAGGTTTTGGCTCAGAATCGGAACATGCATAAGACTCTGAAGATTTTAGCTTGGTCACCAACGACTGCTTTGCGCGACACTCATTTTTGTTGTGAGTGGGACTCTTGTGGAAGTCACACCATTTTCCTATGTCATTCTTCACATTCATGGTGCCATTATTTTTTTTCAGATTTGATGGGTTGTCCTAGGTCTCTCCACCTTGGCTCTATCCTTTGTTATATGGTTTGGGGGTACTCTTTCCTTGCTTTTGATTCGAAGATTGAAAGTCACATCTTTTGTTTAAATTTTTGTTCAATATTAGTAGTATATAGGTATATTGCACCAAGGGAGATGTTCAGGAACTCCATTTCTTCCTTAATGTATTTGTGCAAACAACTATGATACTTGAGCACCATATGTCTCTCAGAGTCGTTGATACCCTTGTATGCAAAATATTTGTGAAATCATGCACATCTAGGTCCCTTTGATGTCGTAGTGTTCTCCATTGTATACACTTTTCCTCATATCTTCCCATGGGGTATTACTATTCCTTGGAAGTATCTTGAAAGAGATCCAAGAGGATGTGGTTATAAATAGAGAGGGTTCCTAAGCCCTATTCTTGCAATAATCTTCCCACCATTAGTTGACATGGGGGGAAGCCTTAAGCATTGCAAAAGTAATCCTCTCCCTATCAGAGGAACTATAGACCAAAAAATAACCTTCTAGAAGATCCAACCATTTATCTACAATATCTACATCTATTCGACCTTTAAATATAGGGATGTCAAAGTTAAATTATACCTTGAAGCGGGTGGCACCTTCGAAGTGACTATTGGATGAATATGTGTCGTTGGTGCGCTTTCGTCGAAGGATCTATGAAAAGCTTCTCTATTATATTTCTTTTTTCTGCTATGGAATGTCATTAGTGTCAGTGAGGACGATCTTCCGAAGGCTCAACCAGTTCATGTCCCAACTCCTTATACCCCAACCTCGTTTTGAACATGCACAAAAAATGAAGAAATATTAGACCACTCTAATATTGTTGATCCTGATTTGTGAAGGAACAAAATTGAATACAAATATAAACAGAAATAGAGGGTTATAATGAAACAAAACTGCAATTCATTAATAACAAAGTATTGAAAACTATTTACATGCAGAATGGAAATAAACTAGCTCGAGTGATGGTAGCTTACCTATGAGAAGAGATGTTGTGACTACATGCCTTTTGAACCATGTTGCAATGAGACTCAGATGTATTTTTATTATTAAGAAATAATGAAAAACCCTAAACATCCAAAAACCTAACCATAGGTGATGAAGCACCAAACATTTGTGCGCCCCATTGGGATTAGTCAGTACATCAACTTCCTGGGCTCGTAACTTTAAAATACGCTCTCCATTTAATGTGTATGATACCTTGCTAGAAATGTCTACCTAAGGACAACAATTTTTTATTACAGACTACTACCTATAACTATGGATGATCCCGATGGATCCATAAATAGAAGTGGTCTTGAAAATAGCTCAAAAATCAAAGTCCTCACATGGAAGGGAAACCGGGACCCAATCATAGCTCTTATTGCCCTGATTCCAATGGTCCAAATGACACTCAAATCCGATTTTGTATGCTCAAGTTATAGCTGGTCAAAGTTATGGTCAAACTTGGCCAAGTGGCAGTCACTAATGATGCAACAATTTGGTAAAGTCACAGTGCATGAAAAATGGTCGTTGGAATGGGATAATTTGTGCTATGTTTATAACACGTCCAAGCCAAAATGGGAAATGACAGGTTTTGAACCTAGTTTTCCCCCAACCGAATTCCAATCTTGTCAGCTATTACCAATGAGCCAAGACTCCTGCCTTGTTAACTCTAGCACACCAACATGTATTTAAACTCAATCAAATGCATTTGACTTAGACCGAAGAAGGGCGAAAAAATGAACCAGGAGCGACCATGGGAGTGAAACCATCAGCATGGGAATATCCAAGATGCTGAAAAGATTCATTTAGAGGGCAAGAGGTGCCAGTGTCAGAATTTGACAAGTTTATAATCGATTTTACAAGTTTTCTCACCAGGAAACCAACCGTGCAGAGTTTTGTTCTAGCCGATGTCGCCATTTTTAGGCCCTCATCCGAATTGCAGGTATAAGGGTCATTTTTGTAAATTTGCCTGTAACTAATTTCTTTGCTTCCACTTAATAAAAGAATGCCTCCCGCACTTTGAGCAGGGCCTAGAGACATAGACCACATTGGGTGAACTCCGTAATCAAATATTTTGTGTGCCTTTTATCTCATGGTTTCTTTATGATTTCCGCTTCTTTTTCACGTATTAAGTTACTTGGTTAATATGCTCTTTTATATGTAATTCTATATGCATCCTTGAAGTTAAAATATTTGGATCAAGTTTGGTATCAATCCAGGTCTTCTTGATTTATTTTCATGAGTTAATGCTAAATGGGAACAAGACCCAAAGAGGAGAATGAAAAAAGAAATCCTTTGATCCCAAAGTGGGGCATGCACCACAAAGACGAAACATGGAAGATGAAGAAGCTCAACTTGAGGAAGAGAGAAATTATCACAAGATCTTTTTCACTGTGTTAGAGAAAGTTGACAAGTTGTTTGCAAAGTATGAGAATACCATCAAGCCTGAGAAGAATTAGATCAATGACCATGCATCAGTAAATCATGAAGGTGGAAGAGGAGATCCTCTTGAACTGCCCTCTCCATCCTCTAGTGATAGTTCTTCTTCTTCTTCGTCTCATCATTCTAACATGCATCACAGGAATACATTTAAGAAGCCATTTTTAAAGCTAGATGTAAAGTTTGATTTGCCCACATATAATGGAGAATGTAATGCAAAGAAACTAAACAGTTGGATTAGACAAATCGAGGTTTATTTCCAAATTCAGTAGATCAAGGAAGGTGAGAAAAAGATCCAATTATCATCTCTTTGGTTGAGTGGCACCACTCTTGCCTGGTCGGAGAACAAGTTGCAAAAGGCAGAAAAAATGTGGGTAATCTCCTTTCTTCTTGGTCCAATTTTGTTTCTTCATTAAAAGATCAATTTTATCCTTTGGGTTATCGACAAAAGGATTTAATGGAATGGCAATATTTAAGGCAATGAAAGGGTCAAAATGTACAAAGGTTCACATAAGAGACTAGAAAACAAGCATTGGATTTGAGAGTTTCACTAGATTCACCAAAAACCATAACGAAGTATATTGGTGCTTGGCATAGTTACATCAAACATTCTTTGTTATTATTTGAGCCTACTACTATTGATGTGACCAATGTGAAAGCCATTCATCTTGAAATCAGGGGTAAGAATGATAAAGAAGAAAAACCAAATAAGTCATCTTTCAATCCTCATAATGGAAAGTTCAAAGGAAAAGGCAAGGGAAAGGACAAGAAGGTAGCTACAACTAAGAATGAGGAAGTAGCAAAGCCATCTTGCACACATTGCAAGAAGGAAGGCCATGGTGATGAACATTGTTGGAAGTTGCATCCAAAGTTGAAACAAAATATATTTCGTGGGAAGAACAAGCAAAAGACGGTGGCAACCATGCAACAGGACCTTGGATCTTAGTTTGGTGATGAGACATTGGTCACAAAAATGGGCACACAACGTACTATTTCTCTTCATGCTAGTGAAAATTTCCACAATAAACTAAAGGGAATTGAATTTTTCTACAATAGAGTCGTAATGAAACATACTAAAGTAGGAACCTTGTTTGATCCGAGCTCGCAAGAAAATTTGGTTTCAAAATCCTTGGTTAAAATGTTGGGATTAGAGACCAAGCCTCATCTGAAACCTTACCCTCTTGGTTGGGTGTGTGAAAAAGAAAAATTACATGTAACCAAGAAATGTAGAGCTAGATTTGTGATTGCATCCAAACAAGTAGATGAGGTTGATGTTGATGTTGATGTTGTACCCTTGGATATCTATGGTATTGTAGTGGGGAGTCCATTTTTGTATGATAGGAAAGAAATTTTCTTTTTCATGAAAACAAGTGTCATCTCATTAAATATCAGGTGGAATATATTTTTAGAGCTCATCGCGCCAAAGTCAGTGCCAATCTTGTAAGTGTATATCAAATGAAGAGACTGATTAATTCCAACAAATGGTGCTTGCTCATTGTTATACGATACTTATGATTGTAGACAAAAGTATGTCCCCTAGGTCAGTGGCTAACCTAGAACAAGAGAGAGACAAGGAACACAATGCTTTTCCTTAAAGTAAATACATAATGGAGTGAGGTGTACCTGGAATCGTTCACACACTTCACTCCTTCTTTAGCTTGGAAGCTCCAATTCCAATTGTGAATGCCAAAATTAGAACCTTCACAGTTAGATAACATAAGTGAAGAAACTACGAGATATATGTTGTATCATCTAAATACTTCATTCAATAGATCAACATGGTATTGAAATATATGAAATAATAAAATCACATATAAGAAAACAATGAATTATTTGCATTAACATAAATGGAAGGAGATTACAACCATAAGTAGCAGTTGATCTTGTAGAAGAGCTCCTCCAAGTGGTTGAATTGTCCTTTCCCTGTCACAATATGCACCTCCAATCACCCTAAATGCGTGAGATAATAACCACTCACTGCAACAACATAAGGGCATAATCACTCTCCAAAAGCCAACCCCAAAACACATCAAAGGCTGAGAATATTTAGAGAAGTAGGGTAAGTTAGGAGTTCTTATCCAATTACCAATCTAAGGTTTCAGATCCATCTTTGATGGAGGGATAATATGAAAGGATAAGTGGTGAAAACTCCAAGGTAGGGTAGGATAGGATCTAAATGTTTTATCAAAGGTAAGTAGTTAAAACAACTTCTGGAAACTCTTAGAAGGGGAAGCTTTCGGAATCCCACTCATTCTCTCGGATTTCTAAAAACAATGCAGGTGGAAAGGGGAGCAACCTGTTGGTGACCAACATGGGCCAAAGTGGAGCAACTGAGCATTGGTCCTAAAACTGGCTAAGATGATGTAGTTTAGGGCTGAAATTCTAGGGGATGAAGGAAAAATGCTTAGGGATTTGTGCAAGATGGTGACAAGGGGAAAATAGGATGTTGATTGATCCCATTAGGAGGCTCACTAATTGGATGTGTCAAATACCCTATAACACTCATTGTTGTGAGAGCAAAACATGTTGAGACATCTAAAGCTTTCCAAGGTTGTGATCCCACTCATAAAAAGGAATTGTATGAAATTGTTTCTAACTATGATGGGATTTTTCCGGAACCAAGTGGGTTGCCTCCAAAGTGTGAGATTCAACCTGAGATTCACTTGGAACAGGATGCTCCTTTACCCAACATTGGTATGCACAGGTTGTTAACCATTGAGATGGAGAAGATAAAGAAGAAGGTACACAAATTGTTTAACCAAGGGGTCATAACATCAATTTCTTCTGTATGTGACTCATCTGTCATGTTGGTGCCTAAAAAGGATGGCACATTGAGGATGTGCGTGGATTATACAGTATTCAACAAAATAATGGTGAAGAATTGGTACCCTCTTCCTCACATTGATGATTTGTTAGATCAATTGAAAAATGTTATATATTTCAAAAAAATAATGGAGGTGGATTACAATGGTGACAGACCGGGAAGAACCAGTTATTTTTGGTTAAAATAATGAACTTCAATTTATCCAAAGGTTAAAATTGAGGAATTCATGAAACCATCAAACAATAAAACATTTCGCATGGGTCACACATTAGATGAATTAATAAATATAAGTTCAAAAGGATAAGTAATCAAACTGAGTGAGTCTAAAGTAATGAATCTGAATTTTGGGAAATATTTTACTTTAAGATTACCTCACATGAAGAATAGAAGAAGGTACAGATAAGAGTTTTTTTATAAAGCATATATTCATCATTATTAATGGTCTCTGACATTGCTTTGATGCCAGCGAACCTGAACAGTACCCCAACAACGTTGTCCTTAATTCCATACAAGCATGGCCCCACTGCCAGTGACTGTCCATAGCCCCAACATGTTTACTTGTATTTCCCATGCTTCCCCTTTTGATCACCCTTTTGATAAGCACATTTGTGAGCTTAGTTAATGATGTACATGAGTGAAAAAGGTGGGATGGTAACATAAACTTATGCTAATGGATATAATGCTTCCATAATGTTGACTCCATATCCTTCCCCACGAATATCAATATGGAGGCTTTGTTTTTAATAAAGTGGAGGGATGGGAGGGATCCATCAAGTTAAAAGCATTTCATTTATTTCCTTGAAAAGATGAACTATATCACTTAGAAATGATGCATGTTCCTCCATGGAAAAGATTTAAAGCAAGAGGGCTTTATCATTCCATAAAGATATACTCATTGAAGAAGACAAAGTAGAAATTTCTCATGTATGTCGACGAATATTGGGCAAGAAAAAAAAATTCCTTCCACATAAATCTTGACGATATCACCCAAAATCAAACCATAACAAATAATAAAAAGGAAAAAAAAAATCCAAACTGAAACGAAAGAAACCAACAAACTCCAAAATGATTAATATGTAAGTATGAAGCTTATCATTATTAAATTTAAAAGTACATGTTAAAATAAATAAATCAAATGAGAATTTTCAGAAATAAAGAAAGTTGTTTCTTCAGTTGGATATGAAATTGGAATAGTTAAATTATGAGATATTTTTTTTACCTCATTTTAACTACAAAGATTCACATGAGATTATGTAATTTTTATGTTTAAAATGTATTTTTCAATACAATATATTCAAACACTCTTAAAATATTTGAAATATACAAATTACAAAACTCCTTTAGATAACCTAATTTACATGGTGTATCCAACCTATTTTATATATAATTAAAAAATATTTATATTTTAATTATTTAATATATAATAAGTTAGCTTATAAAATATTAAAATATTTAATATTTTTTTTAATATATCAAAATCCATTGCAAATAAATATAAACATTTATTTAAAACATATATTTAAATGATAAAAAATCGAACCTTTTCATTATCAAATCTTAAACAAGAAGTTGAAATCGATAAAATAAATAAATGAAGTTAGATATTTTTAGAAAGAGAGAAAAGGGAGTGTTTCTTAATATGCCTATGAAATTGGACAAATTAATTATTAGATATTTTTTTAACTTCAATTTAATTATAAAAATTTGTTTAATTTTCAGGTTTAAAATTATGGCCCAACTCCATTACATAACCTAGCTTAGTGGATGCAATTTGTTTATATGTAATTAGAATTGATGTATATTTTAGTCACTTAATATATAATATTTTAAATATTAATCTTTTAATATATCAAAATTATATATAGATTTATTTAAAAGAAAATATATAGATTTATTTAAAAAAAAATATAACACGAAAATAAAAATTTGAATATGAATCGCAATTCAAAGACTTTTAAATGCCACGCCATGGAGGACGTGTGACCAAAGAACTTAATGGATGCGTGCGTTCCATTGGAGATCGGGTAGTTCTTAAATTATAAAGGGGCGCGACTTCTGGTCTCGCATTCCTCCCTGTCTCGCAAAATGTTAATCCTAACATCCGTCCCAACTGTAGACTTCTAAAAATATGGTGATACGGTTGTTCGCCATTCAAATCACTTTTGTAGAGGTGTGCACATATAGTACTTCAAATCTACATAATTTAATAGATTTTGATCTACATAATTTAATAGATTTTGTGTATGATTTTATGTGGTGTGTTTTTAAACTTTTGATGGTGGGTGAGTTCAAGTTCATATTGGGTAACGGTTTTAATTTTAGTTGGGATTGTGACTTTAACATTAATTTTTATAGATTTTGTGTATGTTTTTATGTCTCGCGTGTTTTAATCTTTAATAGTGGGTGGGTTCAAGTTCATGTTGGATAATGGTTTTAATTTTAGTTGGGATTGTGATTTAACTTTATTTTTTTTTCCTTGGTTGCGGGTGACAGCACGCCACAATGGGCTGAGCCACATGGCTACCATGTGCCGCCCCGTGAACAATAAATACAGTAGGTACTCAGCCGTCAAAGGCTTATTATTGTGCGGTTCAAGCTCTAAGCATTCAATGCTGAGCAGATTGAAGGGATGGCGGCAGTTATTGGGCGCTTCAAACAAAGGAATGTTGAAAGGAATATTGAAGGATATCAAGGCAGGGCAATGCAGTTATCAGTCCATCGTCTCGGTGGTGTCAAGGAGCTTCGTTTGCAGAGCAATTCGACGCAGAGGCAGGCCTGCAGGGGGGCGTTGCGCACGCCACCACAAGCTGCCTTCTGGGCTTCTCGACCCTCCTTCTCAGGTGCCTGTTCTGAGCGAAAAAGGAAATTCGAGAGCTCCTCCGAAGGTCGGGTGGTAGACTCAGAGGTTCAGGAGGCGAACTCAGAGGTCTGGGCGGCAAACTCAAAGGCTTTGGGGGCAAATTCAAAGGTGTTGGCAGCGAATTCGGAGATACTGGGGGCTAATTCAGAGTTGCTGGGGGAGAATTCGAAGGCTTTGAGGGCGAAAACAGAGGTTCATTTGGAAAATTCAAAGGTGGTGGTGGTGCTGGGAAGGCTCTGGCGGCGAATTCTGGCTTCTGGGTGGCCTCACGAATCGCTCAAAGCAATCAAGGGAGAAGGAGAATTGCCCATGGCAAGGCTTCGACAAAGGCAACCTTGCAGGAGGGGTTCTGGTCGTGGCTCGTCCTCGCGCCCACCGGCAGAGAGGGAGCACCACCATTGCTGTTGCATCTATTGCTATCGGAGGGCAGGGGTCAAGCCACTCCAAGCTGGGCAATACCTGGAGGTTGGCATGGCAAGCGAAGGGGAGCCAGCCCTCCCTGCATTTGGCTCAGTGGTGTTCACCCTGGGCAAATCCTTGGACAATCCGGGAATTAATGCTCATGTTTCAGTGCTTTTTACTCAAGCTGCATTTGGCTCAGTGGTGTTCACCCTGGGCAAATCCTTGGACAATCTGGGAATTAATGCTCATGTTTCAGTGCTTTTTACTCAAGCTCCAGAAGGGATTGCAGGAGAGACGCCTCCAGGAATGGAGGATCCACCCCCAGAGGGCTCTGGTAAGGCATGCCCCTTGCCGCCTTCATCATGTGGGGAGGGCACCTCAGGGAAGGAGATCATGGCCGATTCCTCCATCCCCCCGACGAAGAAGTCTCCAAACTCAGAACAGGCCAAGTGGGCCGCCATGTGGGAGGGTATCCCTGAGGGTCTGGGATGGTGCACCATTGTGGAGGAGAAGCCTCCTGAAGACAATTGACCTTCCCACGCGCGCACCAGCAACGGCCAATTCCACTTAGCTCGGGTCCAGAATTTTGTATGCTGCGGGTTACGCGGTTCAGGTTAGCATTTTGTCTGTTCTCTTGCAGTTTTTCATAGTGTCCAGTTCATTTTGGTCGTGTTTCGTATCAGTGTGTCTTGTTTGTATCATTCCCCAGTCTGTCAATGATGACCGCCCCTACGCGGGCAGGATTGCTTATGAGTAAATCAATGAGTCTAGGTCTGTTTTTTGGCATTTTGGAACGGTTTCCTGCCTCAGTTGGTCTTTTCAGAGGAATTATGAAAGCATTGTTGATGCTACCCCTGCGTGGGAGCTTTTTGAGTCAATCTAGTTCAACCAAGGCGCCACTAGCGGCCATGGAAGTCCTGCTTCACTGTCTGTAAAAATTTCACTGTACATATAATATAAAAGCTAGCTAGTTTTACCGAGAAAAAAAAAAACTTTATTTTTTGATATTTGTTTGATTTTTATTCCGGAGTTTGAAGATGAATGGAGGTTTTGGAAAATCTTTACTTTCTTTCCACTACATTTGAGGCCAATTACATTAAATAACTTAGCTTATATAGAGTATTTAATTTATTTTAATTAAAGAAAAATTGTTGGAAATTATATAATTCTTTTATTTAAAATGTATTTTTAAATTGGAAAGGTACAAAAACAAAGAGAGGCACATATCTTAGAGCATTTCACATCTACATAATTAAATAAATTTTGTGCATGATTTTATGTTTGGTATGTTTTTAAACATGCAAATGAGTTTTCCAATGATATGGGGATACAAAGAGAGACACATATCTTAGAGTACTTCACATTTACATAACTAAATAGATTTTGTGGATGATTGCATGTTTGACATGTTTTTAAACATGCAAATCAGTTTTCAATATCTATATCAAATAATTATTAATCTCTATATATTTTAAGATATTTGTATTTCTAAAGATTTGAGATATTTGTATTTCTAAAGATTTGATCCCTCTAGGAGAATGGTAGATCTGGATTTTAATATAAAATTATTATTTTAACATAGGGTTATTTTTATTTTTATTCCAAACTTTACACCCAACACAAATTGATGTAAAAAATACTAATCTAGATTTTCTAATTTAACATAGATTTTTCTTAAACAAGTCAAAATGTTTACAGTACAAAGACATTACATCTCTTGCATATTAGACTAAAACACTTTTAGTCACAATGAACATTTATCATATAATTATAAGAAGAAATTTTGGCGTAAATCACATTCAGTAAATCAATGTCTACGCGTTTCGAACCAACTAGTGTGGTTCATCATCAGGACAAGTTGAAGAAACAGATCCAGCTTTGCATGTTAACTACTCTGCGCAGAGGCTCCAACGGTTAGCTGTTGGAGGCTCTACGCAGACTATTTAACATGCAAAGCTGGATCTGTTTCTTCAACTTGTCCTGATGATAAACCACACTAGTTGATTCGAAACGCGTCGACATTGATTTTTTGAATGTGATTTATGCCGAAATTTCTTCTTATAATTGTTATGGATCACAGAAGCCTCAATTCAACCATTTATCATATATTTAAATAATAAATGAATAAAAATAAAACCTTATCATTATTAAATCTAATCTTAAAATAAATGTAAAAATAAATAATAAACAATTTTATCTTGAAATATCATATCTTATATCTTAAAGTACATGTTGAAATAAATAATAAAACTTTTTATTTTGGAGTTTAATGGAATTTTGATCCAACAACACTATTATGGTACACCATAAGGCATATTAATATGGTTTTTTAGATTTGTCCATATGTTCTTTCAGATTTGTCCTCCCACTATGATCAAAGAAAACAATAAATACATAGAGAGGTGTTGTTTCTTTAGTTACATTGGAACAATTTATCAATAAGATATTAAATTAAAAAGTATATGTTGAAATAAATAATTAAATTGAGAAATTTAAGAAATGGAAAAAGAGAGATTGCTTCTTGGCTATATATGTTTAATTATTCGATATATTTTTTTCTACTAAATTTAATTATAAAAATTTGCATGAGATTGTATAATTTTTACATTTAAAATATATTTTAAGGCAATGTATGTAGAGTTTTTTGAAATGTTCAAAATATATAAATTTCAAAATCCAAATTTATTATTCTATGAAATTTTAATCAGATTAAAAAAAAATCAAACAAAAAAATATATATTACATGAAATTAAAAAAATGCCTATTCGCCCAACAACAAAAAAATGCTAAGAATCTAGCCATTATTTTTTTCAAGAAATCTGGCAGTAGCAGTTTCTCAACACTGTTTTTGTCTGTTGAAATGGATTAATTAACACCATCAAAACTACCCAAAATCTTGAAACTGCCTAATTTAATTAAAATCTTGCTAAAAAATTATATAATTTTAATTTTAAAGAAAAATTGGAAACCTTATTAAACTGAGGCTTTAAAAAATTGAATATGAATCACTATACAAAAAGGTAACATAGACTTTTTCACAAATCAAAACGGTTTAAAAGCCATGCCATGGAGGACCCTGAGTGGATGCTTGCCTTCCGTTGGAGATGGAGGAGTCCACCTCCACGAACCTGTCCTTAAATTATAAACAAGCGCTACTTCTGGTTCTAGTTTGCCAATGTAACAGTTCCACCATGGTAAGAGGCAGAGGTGATCCCCTACCCGTATGCAATCAAAGCATTCCTGCATGCTGGGCAAAACGTTAATCCTAAAATCCTCCCACGGCGGTCTCCCACTCTCCTCCAACCTTATAGTCTTAAAGTCCTCCCATATCGATTCAGGCACCCTTGCAATCTCCTTCCACGTCCAGGGCGATGAACCGATTGGGGCGCGGCGGTGGTCACTCTCAAACTCCCAAATACGAATCCCTTCTCTCATCGCTGCAACGACGAGTAGCCGCGACCCGCATGTGACAAGCCGAGGTGAGGAGAGGCGATCATTAAGCAGCTCTTCAGGGAAGGGCGCAAGAAGTAGGGGCACCGGCGTTTCTGCGTCTCTAGTAACATTTGACGGCATGCTGAAACCCACAATACCCAACGGTTCCTGAGGAAGGTGCCCTAAAATGTAGAACGCACCATCGCAATAAACCATACGGCGTTTGACTGTAAAATTCTGTACCTCGAAGAATCTCAAGTCAGGCGGAAGACGTCCCGCGATATTCCATGTCATTTCACTGGAATCGTAGAGTTCCACTAAACATCCTGCCGCCCTGCCGGCTTGCCCCAACACCACCACTTTAAAAATGTTTTCCGGTTGCCCGTCGCCATCAACCACGATTGACTTATCGATAATGGTCGTTATCAATGACATGGGGGCAAGCTCGATTGAAGTCCCCGTATAAGGATTGCAAACGCGAATATCGGGGTGCACATACGTTTGTAGAAGGATCTTGAAGTTCACCAAGAGTAAGCCTGCCGCTGATGATCTACAGGTGACTTCAACAGCGCCGACGCGGGGACCTAGTTCCTCGGTTAGGAAACCAAGGGAGAAGCAGTGTTTCCATGTCCATTTGTAGAAGTCGAAAGCCAAACAAGGAATTTCCGCACTCGAAGAGCAGAGTAGCAAACATGGCTGCTTGTTGATGCGTGTCTCTGCCCATGTACTCGTTAAGAAGTATTTAGATGAAAGGATAGCGTTCCATTTTTGGCACACTCTCCGATACCTGTAGACAAATTCCGCGGGTAACCATGCAAATATATTCCTTTCCAAATCTTGAGGAAAATCGTTCCAGTCAAAATCAGCAGCTTCCCTTTCCATTTTTGTTTTGGTGCAACTGCGTGAGAACCGAATTAAATGTAGATAAATGTTTTTCGGATTAATCACATCATTAAGATTTGGTGGTAGTTTCGAACCAACTAATATGATTTATCTTCAGGGCAAAGTGAAAAAATCATACAATCACTAAGAATAAATAGCAGAGATGCATCATAGCTCAAGGTTAGCGGTTTAAGAATGAATAGTAACGATGCATCATAAACCTAGCCGACATCATAGCCCTAGCCGTAGGTAAATAGAAATTCTAAAAAGCTAGAATGGTATTATTTAATATTTTAGTTATTTTAAATATAGTTATAAATTAGTTGTTATGATAAATAATCATAATAAGTACTTAAGAAAGTTAGAATAAATTCTTTAATAAAAAGAGGATGGGAGATTATATAATAATAAAATAAAAAGTTGTTATATAATTTTAATTAATAATTAGTCTATAAGGTTAAGAGTAGGATTCAAAATATTTAAAAGGGATAGGAAGACAGAGACAAGATGATCATAAGGAGAGCGTTGGAATACAAATCTTACTCAATTTCCAACCATCGTCTCTGTTGAGATTTCCGCCATTCCTTTCAATTTTGATCACCTCGCGAAGCTTCCTATGGTGGAAATGATCAACCCTAGCAATGATTCTAGAATCCTCAATACAAATATGGTGTTTCAATTTTGATCACCTCGCGAAGCTTCCTATGGTGGAAATGATCAACCCTAGCAATGATTCTAGAATCCTCAATACAAATATGGTGTTTCGATTTCTCTGCATGCTCAGCCAGAGCCGAAGAGCGGGAACGATTGTGTCTTATGTCTGCAGCGTGCTCATGGATCCTCTCATTAATTCATTGACTCGTTTCTCCAATATAAGGAATACTGCAAGAGCATGGAACCAGGTAAACTCCTTTCATGACGTTTGGGTCGATAGGGTTAACCGAAGCAAGAGAATTTCTAATGGTCCTCAGAGGTTTGAACAAAGAGGACGCATTATTCCTTCTAAGGATATGGGTAATCCTATCTGTGGTCTCTTAAACTGTTTTTTAATCTCATAGACGTTAAATATTATTCATGCAATAATAATAATAATCAAGTCATCATAATTCTTCACTTTCTTGAAATGTTATAATCACTAAAAACAATGTCACTTTCTTGAAGTGTTATAATCACTAAAAACAATTATAAGGAAGTTAAGTGAAACATATAACTTTAACACTTTTTTCTTGGCTACCGTGTCTAAAGTTTGGAAGATTCCATATGTGAAGTTTCATTTTTACTAAATGAAGATGAAGGGAAAATTGTAATATATATATATATATATAGATATATAGGCTCCTTTCCTTCAGAGCATTAATAATTTGACAAAACCTACACCTCACTCACATAACAAAATCTATAGTCGGAATAACATCTGTCAAAATAGAGTGGCTAATTGAAGATGGGAGGGTTTTCAGGCTAGGACCATTTGTGGTCAAGCTCAGAAGATGTAGTACAGTTCCAGCTTCTCCCACCGTAATGAACCCGCTTCTACTGCACAGCCCATCACCCACCTCAGATTCTCTAATGAGCATGATCACATGTGACATTTTCTTGCTGAAGTGTTTGTTTTTTAGCTAAGTTGTATTACACCCACCACTATCGCCATTACATTTACAGCTACGGGAGCCCCATCACCTCTGCACGAAGCTGGCGCAAATCGGTTGTGACAGTTATGGAAGAACTAATAGATTATTCGGCGGATTTGTTGGAGGACATGCCTATCTGGACACAACACAATTGTTCTCTGACTGGTTTTTTTTCCTTCAACAACAAACTTTTTGAAGTTGTCAATGCTTTTCCCTCCATCTCCGACACCAAGGTCTCCTCTGTAACCATCCCGGAAGATGCCTTGTCTCTACCAGACCTCATCTCTTAGCCCTTATCACCTTCCTCGCTCAGTTTCGTGGACCTCCCACCAAACCCTAGCGATCAAACCCTCTCGGAGGTCCTGGTTTTGAATTCGCCATTGACTGATTCATGCCACCCTTCGATGGACCACCTCTCGGCTTCAAAACCTCCTGTGTCTGCCCTAATCACTCCGCCGACCTCGTCCGCTTCATGATCGAAAATGAATCCAAAAACCCTATAAGTCTTCAAAATATTTCAAAAGATCAAAACTATCACATTAGGATAAACTCTTAAAAAGGTGGATAACACTATCAGGAGGCAAAAGCATAGAGAAATCATTGAAAAACAAAGTATCGGTGGTTTAAAGCAAGTTTGCATAGGAGTCGTCAGATCTGGCCGATCAACGGTCTAGATTCGATTGGCAAATCGTAATTGGCAGTGGCAAAGGGAGGCTATCGGCAGAGACCACCAGAAATACGCGACAACGATTAGCGGGTTCAATGAGGACCGTCAATCAAGTGCGTAGATTAACAACCCATGTTGCATCGCAATATCACATCGGCAAACCACAGTGGAGCGATTACAATCGGCCTGGGGAAAGTGCGATATGCGATTGCGATCGATCGCATCGCAATGTCGCATCGGAACATTTCAATGCAGTGGGGTCGATAATAACTATGACTGTGATAGCCGGACCCAATAAAGATTGTGAATGATATCTGATAACATTTCAAGTCTGGGAAACAGGGTTTTCATTTGTATTTTACATTTTTGTTAAATAAACGAAATGCAAAGGAAAAGGTGTCGGATGTGATATTACGAACCTGAAAGGGTTTATCAATGTTGTTATATATGATTTCAAGTCCGATAAAGTCATTTTTCGGGGTTTTCCAATGTTTTTAATGTATTCTCAATAAAAAGGGAAATCACGATATGAGCGGGATTTCAAGTGGCCCAAGGGTTGTAAGTGGTTTGGGTTGGGCTCCACCCGATCCCATCTAATGGTTGCCATGTGTCTAGGCTAAGGAAAGTGAAAGCCACCCTCACTGGGTGGTTAACCCCCATATGAAAGGGCCGCCCGAAATGAACCACAGTCGTTGGATCCAGATCTTCCAGATCAACAGAGGAGATGCGATGCCAGTATACATGCGGAACTGATAGGATTATAAGGCGGATTTATGGATATTTGAAGTCCAATAGATAGTTTTTGGTAGACTTTTCCTATGTTTGAATGCGTTCCTCTATGTAAATAGAAAACGACGAATTTTGGGATTTCAACGGCCCAATGACCCATTCTGTTACAGTACAGGTGGCCACCATCTCTAGAAGCATTTAGAAATGATTGCTAACACTCAAAAAGGGATCTAAACCGACAGAGTTCAGGGAGCCAAAGAGCCCAAAAATGTGAAATGAACAAATAGTGCATATTGGCTTTAAAGCCACAGACAGAGAGCAAACAGAGACAAGCAGTACTGAGACAGAGTAACAGAGATAGAGAGTCAGTGAGGAGAGTCTGTGTACTCAGAAGAAACTTGGGGGATCCAAGTAAAGCCTTATTGTTTTGTATATGTTGTGTGAGGCTCAAATTAAGCTCACTATTGTAAAACTCTATTTTTGAAGACATAATAGAGAGGTCACCGCTGAAGGCTGGACCAGGAGACATATCTGAGGAGTGTTGGGTGAACTCCTTATTAACTTGTTGTGGTTATGTGTGTTGTATATTATGTTCTTTAACTCCTTCATTGTCTATGCATTTCTGAATCTCATCGATCTATTGCACAAAGTAACATATGAAAGTCCATGCACATGAGTCTATAATACCTTAATAATTATTTAAGATCTCTTTATCAGATCAAGTGGTATCAGAGCTTTAGGTTTACTAAGGTTAGACAAGCTTGTGCTGGATTGTTGAATGCTAACTAGGTCAAATCTCAAATTAGGAGAAGGAGAACTGGTTGAGACTAACCCCGAAATTGGAAGAGTCTATCTTAGGAGGAAAATGGTAGGAGAAATTCCCTTGGAATCAAACTCTTAGTTCATGGACAATTTCATGACCGTGAGAGCCATGGTAGAAAAGATGTATCGAGAATTTAAGAAAGGTCGAAGTGAAGATACTTCAACCTCCAAACAAGACAAAGGAACAGTGGAACCTCTTCTAGATGGCCATTTAGAAGGAAAATGGAAAGGAAAAGAGCCTCATCTATCAACACCTCATTCTAGCCCTTTGATTAAATTAGATGTAAAATTTGATTTGCCAATATATGATGGAGAGTTAAATGCAGAAAAGCTAGATAACTGGATTATACAGATTGATGTGTATTGCAGGGTGCGGAACATGGATTAAGAAAGGAGAAAGATTCAGCTGGCCAACCTTCACCTTGGAAGAACTGCCCTAGTGTGGTGGGAAGGCAGGACACAAGCTGATTTGAAGAATCATGGTAAAATTCTTTCTACCTCGAGTGAATTTGTTTCTGCCATTAAAAAACAATTCTATCCACTAGCTTATATGCAGCAAGAAATGATGAGTTGGCAAACTCTTCGCTGGCTAAAAGGGAAAAGTGTACAAAGCTATACCCAAGAATTTAGAAAAAGAGCTTTAATTCTATGCATTTCTCTAGACTCACCTGAAACTTTGCTGAAGTATATAGGTGGTCTACATAGCTATTTGAGGCACACCATTCTCATTTTTAACCCCACTAGCATAGATGAGGTATCTGTTCAAGCTACACATCTAGAGGCTAGAGGAAATAATGTGAACCCAGAGATTGGGGGATCATCAAAACCCACTGCAAGCAAGAACAAGGAAAAGAGGAAGCAGAAATGGAAAGAGATGAAGGCAAACACTGTATAGAAAGACAAACCTTCATGCACTCACTGTAAGAAGGATGGACATGATGATGAACATTGCTAGTCTTTGCATCTAGAGCTGAAACCCAAGAAGTTTGATGGCAAGAAGAAGAAGACTGCTGCTGCTATTCAGAAATATTTTGGGTTAGACTCAGGTGATGAAACAATAGTCACAGTTGCAGGTATAAAAGGTAAAATTTTTGAAGCATCTAATAGTAATTATGCACAATCTATTGATAATGAAGAAAATGAGAGGAAAAGACATAAGCTTTTTCATATTAGAGTTATTTCCAAGCATCAAAAGATTGATACTTTATTTGACAATGGTTCACAAGTAAACTTGATTTCTGAAGCAATTATAAAGAAGTTGGGACTACTAACCACACCTCACAAGAAGCCATATCCATTAGGTTGGGTAAGTGATAAAGCAAAGCTGAATAGAAAATATAAACTTAGGTTTTCTTTTGTGTCAGCCTTTGTAGATGAGGTTGAGTTAGATATAGTTCCTTTGGATATATGAGGTATTGTTTTAGGAAGTCCTTACTTGTATGATAGAAAAGCCATTTTCTATAGAACTGAAAATAAGTATCAACTCACAAAATATGGAATAGAATATATTGGAAGAGCTCATCAGTTGAAAAATAACTACACTCTCATTAACTCAGGGTAGATGAAAAGAATTCTAAATTCATGCAAGAAATTTTTACTAATGGTTGTAAAGGAAAAGGCCCCTAATAAAACCATGTATTTGAAGGTTGTGATGGTAAACAGAAAGATGATTTAGAAAAAGTTGTTTCAGAATATGATATCCTATTTCAAGAACCTAAAGGTCTGCCACCCAAAAGGGAAATTGTACATGATATTCATTTGCAACAAGATGCTCCATTTCGTAACATCGAAATGTGTAGGTTATCCGCTTTAGAGAATGCAGAGATCAAGAATTAGGTACACGAGCTGCTCGACAAATGGTTCATAAGGCCAAGCACATCACCATGTGGATCTCCAATTGTATTGGTGAGAAAGAAAGATGGTTTGTGGAGGATGTGCATTGACTACAAAGCACTGAATAAAATAACAATCAAGAATCGTTATCCTCTTCCTCACATAGACGATCTCTTAGATCAACTGAAAGAGGTTGTATACTTTTCAAAGTTGGAATTGCGCAATGGCTATCATCAGGTCAGAGTAGCAGAGCAAGATGCATGGAAGACTACTTTCAAAACAAAGCAAGGGTTGTATGAATGGATAGTTATGCCTTTTGGCTTAACTAATGCTCCTGCAACTTTCATGAGAGTAATGAATGATGTACTTATGCCTTTTATTGATGATTTTGTAATTGTATATTTAGATGACATTCTTGTTTTCAGTAAAACATGGGAAGAACATTTGAAGCATGTAAAGCAGACTCTAGATGTTTTGAAAAGAGAAAATTTGTATGTTAAATTATCAAAATGTGAATTTGGAAAAAAAAAATTGATTTGTTTGGGTCATATTGTAGGGGGTGGTGAATTCAAGATAGATCCCTATAAGGTTGAATTCATTTTGAACTGGGCTAAACCCAAATCTGCTACAGAAATTAGAAGCTTCATAGGAGCATCACAATATTGGAGAAAGTTTATTGCTAACTTTTCCTTGATTGCAACTCCCTTACATGCTTTGATGGGATTGAACAAGGTGTTTCAGTGGGGAGGCAAACAGCCGAAAGCCTTCGACACCTTGAAAGAAAATATTACTACAGCACCAGTACTAGCATTGCCAGATCTTCAAAGAAGATTTGAGATTGAAATAGATGCTAGTGACTATGCTATGGGAGCAGTGTTAATGCAGCATGTTAAAATCATATGTTATCATTCTGAGACATTTAATTCTGCATTAGTTAATTATCCCACGGATGATAAAGAATTGTATGCATGACTACAGGGTGTGAAAAATTGGAAGCATTACCTAATGGGCAAAGAAACAGTTATACATACTGATCATCAAACACTTCAATATTTACACTCACAAACTATGTTGCAGCAATCAAGACACTATTGGTGGATGGGTTTTCTACAACAGTTTCATCTTTTCATCAAATATAATAAATGCATACACAATAAGGTTGCAGATATGTTATCCAAACCAATTTTAAATGCATCTACTATACTTAAGCATAATTTAGTATTGCATGCAAGCCACATTGAACAATATGCTCAAGATGTATATTTTAAGGATGTATATACAACTTTAAGTCATGGAAATCAAGTAGAAGAATTGGATTATCATGTTAAGGACCAACTCCTCTATCATTTAGGAAAGTTATGCATTCCTCAAACTAAAAGAGTTAATATAATCTAAGAAGCACACACTTCTCTAATATCAGGTCATTTTGGTGTAAGTAAAATAGTTGCACAATTGCAAAGATTCTGTTATTGGCCAAGAATGCATGAAACAGTTTCTAGATATATTAAAGGGTGTACCATGTGTGCTAAAAGCAATCCCGACAATAGAAAACTAGGCTTGTACACTCCACTTCCAGTTCCTTCTCATCCTTGGGAAAGTGTTTCCATGGACTTTGTTGGGGAACTGCCAAAAGTGTAGAAAAGGCCATGACTATTTATATGTTATTGTAGATAGGTTCAACAAAATGTGTATTTTAATACCTTGTAACGAGCAGATTATAACTGAGCGAACAACAAAGTTGTTTTTTCAGTGGGTTCATTTTGGGTTACCCACTTCTACTATCTCTGATTGAGATTCTCGATTTGTTGGGAAGTTTTGGTCAAGTCTATGGGAGTTAATGGACACCAGATTGAAGAAGAGCACAACATTCCATCCACAAATAGATGGCTAAATAGAGGTGTTCAATATGACAATGATCCAGTTTCTCAGAGGCTATTATAGCAAGCATCCCAAGCTTTGGGATGAAAATTTATGTTATGTGCAACATTCTTACAATCGTGCTAAACATTCTTCTACACAGAGATCACCTTTTGAGACTTGTTTTGGTTTTATACCAAGTTCTCCCTTGGATTTTGTCTTTAGTAAAGACATAGCAGTTGATGGACACAGTGATGTGAACAAAGTAACCAAATTCATTGAACAGATCCAAGAAATTCACCAGGCAGTGCAAGAACAACTAGAAAAGAGCAAAGCCAAGCTCAAGGCAAGGCATGATAAGCATCGAACTGAGCATAACTTCCAAGTTGGTGATCAAGCCTGGCTGTACATTAGCAAGGATAGAATGCAAGGTGAAGGTAAGAAGCTGAAGCGAATAAGGTATGCGCCTTTCAAGATACTTGAGAAAATTGGTGAGAATGCTTTTCACCTTGACTTGCCAGCTTACATGCACATCTATTAAGTAGTTAATGAAGAGAACTTGAGACTATTTGAACCTTCATTGATTGAATATCCTGAAGATAAAATTCAGTTGCCTTCTATTGATGATCTGTTGCCTGAATATCTCAATGAGTTGTAGGAAGATACAGTTCTAGACAGGAAGGTGAGAACTACAGGTAGAGGGGATGTTGAGTACCTTAGAATTGGACTCAAATTTTCAAAACCAAGCATTACAAGATGGATAGAGATTGGACAAGTGAGGAAGTTGTATTCTCACTTGATTGATGCTTAACAACCAACTTTTGGTGGTCCAAAAGCCTTTTCAGTGGGAAGGCATGATCCAAAATGGATCCAAAAACCCTCTAAGTCTTCAAAATCTTTCAAAATATCAAAACTATCGCATAAGGATAAACTCTTAAAAAGGTGGATAGCACTATCGGGAGGCAAAAACGTAGAGAAATCATTGAAAAACAGAGTATGAATGGTTTAAATAAACTTTGCATAGGAGCAGTCGAATCTGGCAGATCAATGGTCTAGATCTGATCGGCGAATTGTAATGAACAGTGCAAAAGGGAGGCCATCGGCAGAGACCACCAGAAATATACGATAGTGGTCAACGGGGTCAAAAAAGACCATCAATCAAGTGCATAGATCGATGGCCCACGTTGCATTGCAATATCGTGTCAGCAAGCCAGAGTGGAGTGGTTACAATCGGCTCGGGGCATGTGCAATATGTGATTGCGATCAATCGCATCGCAATATCACATCGGAACATTTCAATGGAGCTGGGTCAATAATAACTATGACTATGATAGTTGGACTCGATAAAGATTATGAATGATATTTGATAACATTTCAAGTCCGGAAAATAGGGCTTTCCTTTGTATTTTTCATTTTCGTTAAATAAACGAAATGTAAAGGAAAAGGTGCCGATGCGATATTACGGACCTGAAAGGGTTTATCAATGCTGTTATATATGATTTCAAGTCTGATAAAGCCATTTTTCAAGGTTTTTCAATGTTTTTAATGTATTCTCAATACAAAGGGAAATCACGATATGAGCGGGATTTTGGGTGGGCGAAGGGCAGTAAGTGGTTTGGCCCGGGCTTCGCCCGATCCCATACAATGGTTGCCACATGTCCAAGCTGAGGAGAGAGAAAACCACCCTCATTAGGTGGTTAACCCCCATATGAAAGGGCCGCCTAAAACAAACCACAGTCATTGGATTTGAATATCCCAGATCAACGGTGGAGATGCGATGATGGTATACAAGCGGACTCGATAGGAGTATAAGGTAGATTTATGGATATTTGAAGTCCGATAGACCATGTTTAGTGGACTTTTCCTGTGTGAAAGCATTTCTATATGTAAATAGAAAACGACCAATTTTAGGATTTCAATGGCCCGATGATCCATTCCTTTACAGTATAGGAGGCCACCATCCTTGGAAGTGTTTAGCAATGATTACTAACGCTTAGAAAGCGATTTGAGTGAACAAAGGTCAAGAAGTCAGAGAGCCTGAGAAGGTGAAATGAACAAACAAAATAGATTGGCTTTAAAGCCACAGATAGAGAGAAAACAAAGACAAGCAGTGTTGAGACAGAGTAACAGAGACAGAGAATCGGTGAGGAGAGTCTGTGTGCTCAGAAGAAACTTGGGGGATCCAAGTAAAGCCTTATTGTTTTTTATCTATTGTGCGAGGCTCAAATTGAGCTCACTATTGTAGAACTCTATTTTTGAAGACATAATAGAGAGGTCACCACTGAAGGCTAGACCAGGAGATGTAGCCTAGGAGTGTTGGGTGAACTCCTTATTAAACTTGTTGTGTGTATGTGTGTTGTCTATTATGTTATTTAACTGCTTCATTGTGTATGTATTTCGTAATCTTATCGATCCATTGAACAAAGTAACATAGGGAAATCCATGCACATGAGTCTGTAATCCCTTAATAATTGTTTAAGATCTCATTATTAGATTACTCCTCCACTGGGTAACCTCATAGGAATTTCCCCCATTTCAAGCATTTTTTCCTCTGTGACATTGACGACTCTGCCTGGATCTAGGGTTTCCCCACACTCGATGGTAGTGCAGCAGCACACCAAACCAAAGAGAACAAGGGCATCTAGGAAGAAGAAGTTCCTCGAGATAAAAGTCTGTGAGGTATTCCTCAAACTGACTAAGGACACGCAACTGCTTGACTCCATGGATACAACTGAGAAGGTTTTAGTGGGTCAAGTCCAAGGCATACATTATAGTGTAGAGAGGCTATAATAATGGGCATTTGAGGTTTGGGGCCATCACCTAAACGACCCTCCTTTCATACAGATCTTTGTAAAAGGTTGGTTTGCTCTACGTTTTGATAGGTCGAAACACACCAATTGGGTGCTCTCCACGATATGGCATATTGATTAGGCGATGGTTCTTTTGTCAATATGGACTCCCCTGTTCAATCCAGAATAAGAAAGGGTGGATGCTGGCCCCCTCTAGGTCCGCCTCCCAAGTTTACCGCTACATTTTTGGATGGAGGATGTTTTTAGGTGCATTGGAAATGCCCTGAGTACCTTTTTAACGTTTGATAAATCCTACTAGACCACAGGGTGTATGGAATATGTAAGGATATTGGAGCATATGGATACTACAGACGGTCTGCTGGAGCATATCAACATTCAATGGAGAAATTCCACCAAGAGAGAGACTCTTGACTATGAGGGAGTCCCTTTCAAGTGCAGGAGATGCCACAAAGTTGGGCATTTATTCAAGGACTGCCCTCTTAATGGGAAAGAAAACAGGAAGGCACCTGGAAAGGAAACACCAGTTCAGGCATCGCCGAAGCGTGGGGAACAACCCCATCATGATGATTTAGAATTCCAGGCGGAACCTTCAGCCAAGGAAGCGGCCCCCTCACAGCCTATCCCAAAAAAGCGAGGAAGACCTCCACATAGACCACATTCTCTTCCACACACTAGATCTGAGGCAGCTGCCGAGGATGCGAACACTTCAAGTAAGCACATTTCCACATCCGTTTCCTCACATTTAAGCTATTATGTTCTTGATTTTATTATTTCAGCCCCTTGCATTGGTTTGGGATCAACTCCCCTCCCCTCATCCTCTATCCCCTTGTCCTGCCCTCTTGGTTCCCCACTTTCCTCCTTCTCCCCCACCCCTACCACCCTTTCTACATCACTTTCACTTCCTCCATTTGCATTTGTCTCTGGTCTCCCCTCCATTGGGTATATGATCCAATCTAAGAGTAAGTGTTAGGTATCAGACCACGTTGAGCTCAACCTTGTCCCCTCCCCTCTTCCGCTTAAGATCCCGCATCATCGACCTTCCACTCTTATTAAAGCACAAAACTTGGCTGGAGATGAGATTGCATCGGGTAGACAGGCTACCATCCTTGGGGTACTTAGGGAAATAGATGCCCCCATAGTGCCCACCCCATGAAGATTGTCTCATTTAACTATAGAGGGCTAGCTAGGCTTGATAAAAAATTAGCACTTTGTTGGTTACTTGTTGTCGACCCTTTATATATCATATTCTTACAGGAAACCCTTGGACCTAATGATGCCATATCTCACACCCTTGGAACAATGCTACCTAGATGGGCGTTTACTTATCTTGATTCCCATGGTAGATCTAGGGGTATAGCAATGGGATACAATTCCTGATCCATAAAAGTACTCAACTGTTGGGGAGGATCTGAGCACATTAGAGTAGATATACACTTAGCAGATCTGGGTATGGATTTTCAAATCTTCAACATTTGCGGACCGTGTCATCACAGGCTCGTTTTCTAGGAAAAATTACTGGGATCTGACATTTTACAACTGGACATTATCATTTTCAGTGGAGATCTTAACTTCTCAATCGGCCACTCTAAATCCTAGGGTCATCGAGCACAAAGAGATCCTCTTTCAGAATACTTTGAAACTACTTTGGAATCCCACCATCTAATAGACATCCCCTCTGCAAATATCCAAGCAACTTGGAGGAACAATAGGATAGGGGATGATAGCCTGGCTCGCAGACTGGATCTTTTTGTAGTCAAGGAGAATTTATTGGAATATGGCTACAATATCAGATAATGGGTGGGATCGGGAGGTATCTCCTATCACCTATCAATATACATGGAAATAGATGGGGATCGGGCTAAACCCAAAGGTCCATACAAAGTTTGCTCATCTTGGTTGAAGGAAGCCTCTTGCATTCATATGGTCACAGAATTTTGGATGTCCAACCCAACTAGGGTTGGGGAGAAAATTATAAATGGTTTTGTGCACAATCTCTTGGAGCTGAACAAGCTGTCCAAAATTTGGGCACACAATAAAAGAATCTTGAATGATCAATCCCTAAGGTAGATCGAAGCTGACATAGCAGCATTTGAAAATAATCATGGAGGGATATATAGATCAACTGAACATAAGGATAGGATCTCCTCACTTTACACAACCAGAGGAAAAATTCTTAAGGACCACAAAGAAGTCTGGAGACTGAGAAGTAGGGAAATTTGGATGCAGGATGGGGATGATAATACTAAGTTATATCACAAATATTCCAATGGGAGGAAGGCTATTAACACAATCTGGTAGCTAAAGGATGATCATGGCCATTCTGTCAACACCTTCTTGCATCTGGCATCACTGGCAACCTCATATTTCAAAAACATCTACAGTGCTCCTCACGAAGTAAACCTGGCTGAAATTATTCAAGTGACACAACTCTTTCCACGATTTGTGGATCAAGAGTGTTATCCGGGAATAGTATCCACTCAGATGTTGCTATTCCCGCTATGATGGGTAGCTATCTTAGAAACAAACAATCAAAGTCTACTATTGCTTCCTCTTATGAAAAGAGACGAGAGGATAACCAAGAGGGCCAACCTGAGTCTTGTGTTTGATTTCCTCTCCTTCTTGATAGAGTTTTGCCGCTTCTTCTTTGTCTTCCTAGCTTCAAAAGAACTTGTGGAATCACAGCAACATACTACTATGCAAGAAACAAGGATCTAAATTCATAAATAATACAGGATCAGATGTGTATTAACCATATACATGCATATATAAACAAGTACATAGGAATATGGAAGGAAACAAGAATAGCTTTATTCAGATGAAAAGTAGCAAGAGGATTACAACCATGTGATCTGAACCAACATCATCCTCCAGCTAAGAAGCCCTTCTTCACCCCAAGGAAAGCTAGATCACCCAACACTGTAAATGTACACTAGAATACCAACAACACTTCTCTATAAGATACAAAATTCCATCCCCCGGATCTCTGTGATGAGGGATCCATATATAGATGATTACAGAGAGGTGAGTCATCTTCTGGGATCTTGATTAGTGTCCTCTTTCTAATAGTTCCTGCTTCCACTTGGATAATGATGATCTCTTACTCATCCCTGGTTGAAAATAGAGAGGCAAGTGTCATAGGGGAAGCTTCTGGAAGATTCCGTGATCTTTCACCTCACATTTTGTCCCTGCCATTTGTCCATTCCCGACCATCGCACCCTACAGAGGAGAAATTCAGTATGCATCGCACCTTGTACACTGGGAAGGTGATATGCATCACACCCTCTACACTGGGCTTTCAGTATGGTCCAGTTTTCACCATTTATGAGCAATTTTCAGTGGAGAACTTCCGGGAGATGATGTAATCAGATGACCTTGTTCCTTTAGGCAGTGAAGCAACACTTTTAGGGACATAGGAGCCCTCAGTTTATGGACATTTATGATTGGGGTTGAAGTGCCCAAAAATGTATATAACAGTTCTTGAAGTGAAATATTGTTCCACAGATGATCAAGTTGCAGACATCTTTACAAAGACTCTCACAGAGGTGAAGTTTACTAAACTTCTATTTATGGTTGGAGTTCAAGAAGTTTTCACTAAGGGGGGATAGGCTCTAATGCCTCCTTCCTTCTCCTATTGTGTCATAGTTGTACATCCTTCAATCCTATCCCAAGTTGTTCTTAAGGGGGGATGTTAGGATATTCCGACACATAGGAAATAGTTAAGTATAACTTGGTCTAGTGTGGAGTTAGGTAAAGTGTGTTTCTTTACTATGTACTTTTGTAACTTACAATCCGACAGACACAATATGTTCTAGACATGAAGTGATCCGATGGTTCATTCTCTCCTCAGTATTACCAACACTTGATTTGTGGCTTAACACCTGATTGGTCCATGATCTCTATTTAAAGAGCATGGAGGGTCATTTGTAGGGTAACCGTTCATGAGAGAAGCTTATGTAAATTTTCATTCGTTAATTAATAAATTGCCTGAAGTGGTCGTGCTGGCTCAGGTCGTGGACTATTTCCCTCTTTGAGGGTTTTAACCATGTCAAGAATATTGGTGTATTGATCTATGATCTGTTTGTGAGTGGTGTCCTTTGGTGTTCTGTCTGAGGAACTTACCCTGTAAATTCCTACAATAAGCCTTCAATGTTTTGGCTTAAATAGAAAAATATGAAACAAACTGATCTAAAATGTCTCTAACAGCTATTTTTATCCATATCCTCTCTATCCAAGTCAAAATCATCCATCTGATCACTAAAAATATGGAAAATCCCATGAAATCATAGAACTGTCATATTTCCTAGGGATTTTCTGAATGACTAGTCCTGTTTGACCAGCTTTGATCGGGCCTGTTTAAGTTTGGTTTGACCAAACCAATAGGAGTTAGTTCAATCTTAGTTCCAAATATTTCTAGAAATGTACTCAGCTCGTGCCTGGATGTCCTGCAAATATGACATATATGAAGCCATTACGGGAATTTCTGATTCTGTCCAAAAATGCACTTAAAATTCAATTTTCATAAAAACATCCAAAAATTACAAAACTAAATCTATATACCTAAATATTCGTAAATATATCAAAATGGGGTGTATATGATGGCAAATGGATGAATAATATAGAAATCAAGTGCGTTTTCTTAAGCAAAATTGGATCAAAAATGAGGGCCAACATCTCCCCCTTGTTGATGCATAAGCATGTCCTCATGCTTGCTTCCTCTTTTTGGATCTTCTCACCTTTGTTGTAAGTCCTGTGCCTGGTCCTGATACTTCCTGTTGTGCTGCTTCGAGTAGACAATCTATCCCCTTGAACTATTCTTCCTTATAAATTGTAGCATTGACCTTTGTTTGACATACTTGTTTTTCCACAAGTTTTTGTCTTTGAGCCATTTGAAATCATGTTTGCAAAGAAGATAGTTCTTTCTTTTGAGTTTTCATACCTCCTCATTTAGATTTTCATTTTCCTTGACCAACTTTGCATTATTTTTCTTATATGTTTTGTTCTTTCTTCAAGTGCCTCTCTAAGATCCTATTATCTCTAATTGATCTGTCAGTTTTTTTATCTTTCTCGGTTGCAGCGCTTTTTCTAATTCTTGTGTGTCCTTGGCAAATGATGTGGCCTCAACATTGTCAAAGTATGAGTCTTTTTCCAATGCCTCTTTTTCCAATCTTTCAATGATGTCATCTACTTGTTTCTCTGTAGAAGGTGTCTCTACAATATGTAATTCAAGGTCTTTGTTACTTGTCTCTGTTGGGCTCTTTCTCCTATGCCTCCTAGGAGTGGATATGAAGGATGCCTCTTTCTCAACCATGACAACGTTGTGTTATTTTTTGGATCTAGCTCTTGGATATAGAGGTGAATTCATTATGCTTCTAGTTTCATTATGCTTATGGTTTTGTGAATTGGTTTATACTACTCTTCTATGACTTGTTCTTCATGATGATTTTGAACTAAAAATTCTTTCCAAACTATACCCTTAGATCTCACTTGATATTCTACAAGAATTTTTATAAGTTCTTGGTGATATATTTGGGCTTCTTTTAGTTTAGTTTCATTTTTCATAGTCTCTATCATGTTAGATCTAAGACTTTTGTGATTCATAATGTAGAGAATAGTCTTTCGGATTAATCACATTGTAAGGATCGGTTTGACCTTTCGAACCAACTAATGGGGTTCATCCTCAGGACAAGGTGAGAAACCACAAGATATGAGAGAATAAATAGCAGGGATGCATCATGGTTCAGGGTAAGTCATTCAAAACTAGTCGTTGATTAGGAATATGTGAAAAGATGTTTATTAAGTTAGAAAATAAATGTTATGTAATAATTAATTACTTAATATCGAATTTGTAAATTATTTATCAATTTAAATAATAATATAATCTAAGAATAACTAATTTATATAATATTATTAGTTAGGGTTGATTTATTCAAGGTGAGTTAGGTAGAAGACTAGCCGTTATCTTTAATAAATTAGTTAATAATAATTTTAAAAATAATAACTAATATATTTTATCAATAAATATAAATATTATCTACATAATTATAAATATAATAATTGGTTATAACCTATTCAATAGAAATAAGGTGGAAAAATTAGCCATTATAAGATAATTACTTAATAGATATTATTAAACAGTAATTTATATAATAATATTTGGTTGAGAATTAGTTGTTAGGTAAGGAATTAGTTTATAATAATATTAAAACTAATTTATTTAACAAGTCAAATAATAATATTATCTATGAATAATTTATTTATATAATATTACTAGTTAGGGTTGATATAATAAAAAAACTAGTCGTTAGAATGATACGGTGAATATTATCAAAAATGAATAATTTATATAATTAATTAATGTAATAAATTAATTAACAATTTTTATAATACTATGACTTAAAATAATTATACAAGATTTTATTAGTGGGGGGTGACATAATAAAAGAATATTTAGGTCAAACTTCAATGCTAGGAATGATTCAAGATAATTTTTTATGAGTCCATCAAAGGATAGAGGATAGTTTATCCTCCTTAAAAAGGAGGAAAGAGAAGATAGGGTAAAGGTAATACCATCAGCAAGATGAAAGAAAAAAAAAATAGGATGAAAAAAGATAAGGGTGAGGAAAGGACAACGATGTTATGAAGTGAGAACTAGAATCCAACTACTACTTAATTTTCAGCCATCATCCCTGTTGAGGTTTTTGGCATGCCTCTCAATCTCAATCACTTCCCTTAGCTTCCTATGGTGGAAATGATCAATCTTAGCAATGACCTTGGATTCTTCAACACATACATGGTGTTTTGATTTATCAGCATGTTCTGCAAGAGCTGAGGTGCGGGAGAAATTTTGTTTGATGTCAGTGGCATGTTCATTGATCCTCTTCTTAATATATCTTCATATTTCTCTAATGTAGGGAATACCACAGGAGTAGGGAACGAGGTAGACCCCTTTTGGGTCTATCAGGTCAATAGGGTCCTTAACCGATCTAAGAGAATTTTTAATGGTATTGAGAGGCTTGAAGGAGGAAGAAACATTAGTATTCTTAAGAATATGGACTATCATATCCGTGGTTCCTTGGATATAAAGGAGATAAACCTTAGGAATAGAGTCAGCAAGAGCTAGTTTAACACTAGGCTCTTTGTTGTCCTTGTGGAAGGCCTTGAAGCTAAGGGGTCTGCTATATCGATTTTTTTCAAAAACCTCAAGAAGATGAGCCTTCTCCTGATCAAGGTGGTCATCATCAGAGATTCTTGGAGGAGAATGGTTGTCTTCCCTTTCTCGACATTCTCCTTTCTAGGAGGGATGATGGTTCCATTTGTCACCAAGTTTTTCAAAAGAAGACTCACACGAAACAGTACCTCCATGTCAGTTCTCATCATTTCCCAGCTCAGAAATTTGGGGTTCTCAACACTCTCACTACCCATGCTCTAAGAATCTTTGATGATGACCACCTTGATCAGGAGAAGGCTCATCTTCTTAATCTTTTTGAAAACAATGGGTATAGCATACCCCTTAGCCTCAAGGCCTTTCACAAGGCTAGCGAATAGATTAGGGTTAAACCTGCTCTTGTTGATCCTATTCCTAAGGTTTATCTCCCCTATATTCAAGAAACCATGGATATGATAGCCCATATTCTTAAGAAGACTAATGTTTCTTCCTCATTCAAGCCTCTCAATACCATTAAAAATTCTCTTAGATTGATTAAGGACCCTATTGACCCAAAGGACTCAAAAGGGGTCCCCCTCATTCCCTGCTCCTATGGTATCCCCTACATTGGAGAAACAAGAAGATATATTAAACAGAGGATCAATGAACATGTCGTTGACATCAAACACAATCGCTCTCGCACCTCGGCTCTTGCAAAACATGCTAAGAAATCAAAACACCATGTCTGCATTGAAGAATCCAAGGTCATTGCTAAGATTGATCATTTCCACCACAGGAAGCTAAGGGAAGTGATTGAGATTGAGAGGTATGCCAAAAACCTCAATAGGGATGATGGCTGGAAATTAAGTAGAAGTTAGATTCTAGCTCTCACTTCATAACTCCGCCGCCCTTTCCTCACCCTTATGTTTTTTCATCCTAATTTTTTTTTGCTTTCATCTTGTTGATGGTATTACCTTTACCCTATCTTTTCATCTTGTTGATGGTATTACCTTTACCTTATCTTCTCTTTCCTCCTTTTTAAGGAGGATAAACTATCCTCTATCCTTTGATGGACTCATAAAAATTTATCTTGAATCATTCCTAGCACTGAAGTTTGAACTAAATATTCTTTTATTATGTCACCCCCCACTGATAGAATCTTGTATAATTATTTTAGGTCATAGTATTATAAAATTGTTAATTAATGTAT
>APFE030792375.1:0-18253 GCA_000404065.3 Pinus taeda
TGTAAATTCTATCGTGCAGGCCGTGGGGATATACACCCGGCTAACGATCTTGTAAACAGAATTATTGTGTGGCTGTGGGATATTTCCCGGCACACGAACAGTTACAAATTGGTATAATAAAAGATCGGGTGGACTCTTCGGGAGTTGCCCCTCCCAACAGATTATATGTTCATATGTGATTTGGTATAGTAGTGTAATTGTTGGTGAATGTTTTATAATATGGTTTTAAGGAATTGTAATTTATAATTGAACACAGAGAATTATAATTAAGGAATTATAAGGTTCGGTTATAAGGATAATACTTGTGCAGTGGAGCGGAACAAGTATCATGAAGGCGTAGCCCATATATGCTCTAATAGAGCGTACGGTGGTGCCGCACCCGCCCAATAGAAAAAAAAATAGATTGGGGGCATGATAGATGGTATTAGAGCAAAGGTTGCTCGTGGAGGCTTGAACAAGGTACCTTGGAGTGGTGCTGAGGTTGAAGCGTGGAGCTCGGTTGGAGCTGATTGAAGCAGGTCGTTCATGAGAACTTGGGGATCCAAGTTGGAAATTGAAAGTGAATCTGCGCAGAGAAGGATGGAGAAGTCCGACAAGGTCTCTACAAGTTTTACTAGGGTACTTCCTCTTGAAGAGTGGGGGTACGCCACTAGGGAAGAACTTGAAGAGGACATAAGGAAAACGTTGAGGGAGGTTAGCGACAGCAAGAGGATGGTCGACAGTGACCACAATGCAGTCAAAACACCCCGGTGCGAAGTATTGAGGAACGTGAGTAATTGGGATTCGAGTTGGGCTGCGATGCAAACCGAAATTGCCAAGATTCAGGAGTGTTGTTCGGAGCTGAGGAAGGAGCTGAAGGAACTCAAGGATCAATACGGAAACACTACAAACATTGGACTCGGCAAGGTTGGTGAAGAAATCCACTTAGATAGCCTAGATCTTCAAGAGATCTTCGATAGGAGGGCTCGATTAAGGGAGGAAAGGTCAAAGGTGGAGACAGAAGTCAAGCATGTCGAGGAAGAAATAAGGAGAAGACTCCTTGGTAAGAAAGTAGTCGTAATTGAGCAAGAAGAGCTCGACTATGTCGACAAGTTGGAAGCTCACTACCGTGAACGAACTATGGACTTCCGGAGGTTTAGCGCTAAGAACTTGGTCGATGAATCGGTTGGCGATACATGTGAACAGAACAGGGTAAGGGGGAAGCCTGAGACAAAGCAAGCTAACCCGAAACCACGTTCTCCAGGTAGACAGGATAAAGCAGGGTACCCCGAGAAGAAGAAGCTTTTGCAATGTTGGTTATGTGCAGGTCCACATACGATCAAGAACTGTCCGTCTAGGCCGGAAGTGGTTGCTGCTATCCGAGAAAGGGAGAGTGAAGCTGCGCATGAAAACATAGAGGCACAGCGTCAATATGACACACGGATGGACGAAATTCAGGGGGGAGACTACCTGACTTTCCAATCTTCTTGATAGACATGGGGCTGGGCTCATTGTTGGCTGCTCAAGGCAGTGAGCCCTCAAAAGTGATTGGGCAGGTTTGATGGTCTTGAAGTGCAGTGGATAAATGGGGGTTCCCCATAAGCCTGGGCGGAGAGATCATGAAACGGGTGTGCGCACATAGTAAAAATGTGTGAGACTCGACCAATTTCACAAAACAAACATGGTGATCCAATGGAGGCCGAATCATTGATGGAGGAGTCTACATTGAAGACCATCGAAATGAACTGTTGTCGGGACGACAACATCTTAGGGTGGAGGAGCGTGTAACGCCCTGAGGAATCGGGCGCTCCGCATGGTAACAGGCGACCCACATGACGGGCGAGAGACGTGGTTCATTCGGCAGCAGGCACGACCCGAACGCAGCACCGGGCAAGGCCACACACTCATTAACCGGTTGGTGGACTAAAACAGGCAGCGCACACATCAAGCAGACGCCTGAACAGAGGGACCAACACGGGACCAGACAGCAACAAATGGCGCACTAAGTCCACGAGTCGAACAAAGTGGAACGAGTCGGACGACATAATTGCCGACTCCATACACAAACGGGACACATGATGGACGAAGTGGCTGTGGCATGTTGTGGGCAGTGCGCAAGGCGCACACCCATCCAACAGTTCGGGCAAACTAATGAACCGAACGAAAGTTCAGTCCAGCGGGCGAACAGGTCGGCAAACAGTTCTACATAACAGTTAGGCGGACAGTTCGGACATATGGGCGACGATGGGTGCACCCGAACGAACCGGGTCTGTTCATCACCAAATGGGCAACAGCGATGGAGCAGGGAGCGATGTGGCAAACGATCCAAGTGATGGAGGACACGCGGACTATGGGCAAGCACGTAAGCCGAGTAGACATATACCTTGGCATTGGTCGGCTTTGTAAACAAAGGCCGACCCGCCAAGATAATAGTCACGACGGCTTGAAACGATAAAACATGCGTCGGCTTGGGTTAAGGAGCAGATGTTTACATAATTCGGGGGTTGGCTTTACCACCGACACCCCTCTCCCAAGATGGCGTAGAAGCATATATATGGCAGAGCGAGAGGCATTTGGGAGGTCATCATCAAACGATCGAACAACAAGTTCATTCGAACGAACGTCTTCACTAAACGGCGAAGCACGAGGTCGAAGTGCGCATCTTAGCGCAGATGTAGCGGTTGTGGTTCGGGTTGAGGTAGACAAAGGTCGAACGAACGTGGACGGACTGTGTATTACGCTGATCTTGGCAAGGCCGCACGTTAAGTGCGCAATTGTGATAAGGGGGACAGCCTTTGAATACAGGTTCATTGTAAAACAGTGAAGGCCACGGGCTCACTGGTTATTATAAATAGAATTGTGGTCTGTATAATTACACCGGTCTTGGTGCAGTTGCACAAAGTGCACACTCGGTAGCAAAGGGACGGTGTATGGTTATAATTCCGCTGTAAATTCTATTGTGCAGGCTGTGGGGATATACACTCGGCTCACGATCTTTGTAAAACAGAATTATTGTGTGGCCGTGGGGGATTACCCGGCACACGAGCAGTTATAAATTGATTTAATAAAATATCGGGTGAACTCTTCGGGAGTTTCCCCTCCCAACAGTTTATGCGTATATGTTTCATATGTGATTTGGGTATGGTAGTGTAAGTGTTGGTGAATGTTTTATAATTCGGTTTATGGAATTGCAATTTATAATTGAACACAGAGAATTATAATTAAGGAATTATAAGGTTTGGTTATAAGGATAATACTTGTGCAGCGGAGCGGAACAAGTATCGTGAAGGCGTAGCCCATATATGCTCTAATAGAGCATATGGTGGTGCCGCACCCGCCCAATAGAAAAAAAAAAAATAGATTGGGGGCGTGACAGTTTGTTTCCGGTGTATTTCACCAATTACTCGACTACCGACTGAGTTCTCATAGGTTGGTCGAACCCGACCTAGAGTCAGAGTTGCTGCTCTCTTGTTGACTGGTACTTAAATATGATTGCCTTACTACTAGAGGACCCACAACCCAAATTTGGGATCGGGCTAAAGCTTTCCTTTGTGGATACATTTTATTTCCATTATCTACGAAATAAATGAGTTATTTTTGCATTTCAGAGTGCATTTTGAAAGAGTTTATAGAAAGTCAGCTCCACGATTTTAGAATTTAAATTGGGATCCAAGTCATTATTGTATTATTTCCCATTTCCAAATTCAACATATTTCTTTCCTACAAAATACTTCTTTACCACTTGCTTGGTTTTTGCACAATATTCTCACAACTAAAATCATTTTTAAAAGATTCATGTACAATATTTTTAAAATAAAGATTTTTGTTTTAGAGTATTTTTTTTTTTAAATAAAGATAATTTAGAATTTGCAATGGCTTTATTCTAATATTAAATTTTAGTCTTTAAATTGTTCAGTTGCGGGACTAGAGCCCTGCTGTGAAAACATGTGGCCTCAATGCTTGCGGCGATTTCGATGTGTGGTAAAGAACACACTATCTACTTCAATGTGGTTGAAAAAATGACCATTCCCAACCACTGAAATGATTATTTATAATATCAGCAATGGTTTATAGTTAGATGTATGAGTTAAATTCTATAATTTCTTAACATATATCGATTCATGCTAGCATTAACATGAGAAAAAATAAGGGTACTTTTTTTATAAGTTTTAAAACAAGTTTATAAATATAATAAATAAAGAAATTTTTATTGTAGAAGGAAGAATCTCATAGGAATAAGAAAATGCAAGTAACATACAATTATTTGGGTATCCATCATAGTTTAACGACGTGAGCCCATGTTCAGAGGTCAATCCTCCCAAACCTTTGCAGTGCAAACCCATTCAAAACCATGCCAAACTCTGACCTCGTTGTGGGTCCCGCTGGCAGTCAGCAGTCGGGAATTCGACATAAACATTGGTGAACAAGACAGAGGCCGACCTAGAATGATGTCGTTTTAGGGAATAAATCAAGTCAAACCCTAACATGTAAGAAATATCCTGACCCCGACCTGTCTTGAAGTTGTAGGTCGGCTCTCTTTTGGCGCATTTACACTCTTTTTATAATCATTATGTTGTATATGTTTCTTGAATGCAGTTCTTTGTTGTGAAACTGTGCTGAGAAACCAAACCGACCAATCTTTAGGTTCAAGTTGGCCCTCGAACTAGAGGGGGCTCTCTCAAGTGTTACAAGGCTTTTTAATGTTGTTCACTGTCATTGGACAACAACCTATGAAGCACACGACTAGATCTAGGATTTGTTGTATAGGTGGTTGTTGATGAGTCACAAATCCCTGTTGACAAACAAAGCTTTCTCTTGTAGAGGCCTATCAAAGTGCCAACATTTAGATATGAAAAAAAACATAGCTAGAAAGGTTTAGATGGAGGAATAGAGAATAAATTAAATAATTAAATATCCTCATTAAATATATAATTATATAATCAAGAACTAAATCATGTAGAAGGATCTCTACAACAAAACATCAATACATTTAAGTAAAGTATAGAAGCAACAATTTACTGATTCAAAGGGATCAACAGTGACATATTGTCACTATGATCTACTCGTAAAGAAAATAACTTTGCAGAGGGATGTCAGAGGGGTTGATACTAAGACTAGTCTTTCCCAGTGTCCTATACCACCTCAAATATATGTAGAAAATATTATGAAGACACAGAAAAAGACATACATGTATGTAAGTTCTGTCATAAAACTAAATCCATAAACCTTCAATATTAACTCTATGTAATGACGAACTTTACAAATAAATCTCAGGGTTTTGGCATCAAAAGCGAAGCCTTTTTTTATTACAAATGATAGCTTAAATAGAAAATTACAAAGTTCTCTAACTAACTTTCTAGAAAACAAATTTTAATAAAAATCATGAAATCAAACTAAATATGGATAAAACCACTATATCTCTCAATGTTGGAGATGGGACCAAATCCTTTTGCAATAGAAATACTCTGCCATTTGTCTTTCACTTGCCAAAATTTTGTTTGAAGATCTAATTTTCTCCTCAATTGTTGACTTTAAATTTGAGATTGGTTGATTTTGTGCCTGAAATCTTTTTCATTTTCTTTAAATCTGAAAATTAAATCAGTGACTACAACATGCTCTTTAAAATGCCACTTGTACCCTTTCAAATATGATTTTTATTTATCCATATCTACTTTAGAAATATCAATTTTCAAATATTTGGGAATAAGATATTTTCATAAAAATAACTCCCAAATATTTCTTTAATATGTAAAATTCCATTTCCATATTTCCATAGAAAATATTGGTGCCTACAATTAAAAAAAAAAACCTGTCTCCCATAGAAAACCATATCGTGTAATATGAGGCAGGTGCATTAGGTCGAGCACATAAAAAAATGATAAGTTATTAAAGCCAGATGAAGAGCCTAGCAATGTGATGGATTGATCTCATGTCAAGGCTAGAACATTTAAAGTTATTTGTCATAAGTTTTTTTATATTTAGTTAAGATTAGTTAGGAATAACTAGTTAAAAGAAATGATTTTATAGATAGTAGGTAGTTAGGGCTAAGGGAAATTGGTTCACATCCATGAACTCATTTCTTGGACAGTTTTTTTTAGTTTTTGGAGAGGGGAGGAACGTTTTTTGGGTTCTGGAAGTTTTGGTGTGAGATTGAAGTTAATTTAACAACATTTCTTAGACCAGTGGCTTTGTGTATCAGCAAATCGAATCTGTAAGTGTGTGTGAGACAATTATTGGCATATGTGTTTGTGAGGTTTGTGAACCATAATATTAATATCTATAGACTGAAATTGATTTGGTCTTTAAATTTTTGTGTTGAATGAGGAATTCTTGCACTGTATTTTATTTGTTATTTACATTTAAATGAGAACCTGGAGAATCATATTCCAGTTAATCTTCTAATCCGGTACTTTTTAATCCAATATTGTGTATTGGAAAGAGTCATTTTAGATTACAGATTCGAGAATACAGAGCACTTTGCATCAAGCCAACATAAGAAAGAAAATTCGTAAAGGAAAACCATCATCAAATTGCGAGTTAATTTCTAATAAAAGGAAGACGAGATTCAAAATTCTGGCATCTGAGTTTTGTGCAGAGCCGAGTCTATTTGGTAACTTGCAAGTGATTTTCCAAAAAGATCCTTAGTTGGGGAGTTATGAGTGCATCTTTAAACTGTGTTTTTATAGACTGCGTGACTGGAAAAAACAATTTGTTGTTCCTCCTGTAACAACACTGTAGTTTGTTGTGAGAGCAATGATTTGTTGTTCCTCTTGTAACAACACTATAGTTTTCTGTGAGAGCAATGCTTTTTTGTTCCTCCTATAACATCACTGTAGTTTGTTGTGAGAGAAATGATTTGTTGTTCCTCCTATAACAACACTATAGTTTTCTAAGAGAGCAATGATTTGTTGTTCCTCATGTAACAACATTGTAGTTTACTGAGAGAGAAATGATTGTTATTCCTCCTGTAACAACATTGTAAGTTGTTGAGATAGCAGCCATCAATTTGTGGTATCAAAGACTAAACTTTGTTGGTCTCTATAGTATAGAGAGATAAATAGGCGAGTAAGAAGGGCACAAGGTCGTGGAGGCAGACCCGTGGGTAATGCAAAACTTTGGGAAGAGATAAGGAGACTCCAAGTTCGATTAGAATCCATGGAAGTAGGGAGACAGTGAGATCCTGAAGGTGGAGATGTTAGTGAGGTTGAAGAGGAACTTGAAGAAGGAGCAACACATGTTGAAGAAGTTGCTAAGATTAAGTTGTTAAGAGCGGTATTGGGCTCAAGTTCAAGGTCAAAGCCTGAAATATCTATTTATGATGACAGTTTGAAGGATGAGAATCTACTAGATTGGATCAGTGAGATGGACAAGTATTTTGCGTGTGAGGAAATTGACAAGGATAAGAGAGTCAAGTTTGTTGTGATAAGGTTGAAAGGCCATGTTGCACTATGGTGAGACAATGTACAGGCTGAAATAAGGAAGAAGGACAAACCATTGATCAAGGACTGGGATAGAATGGTGGAAAAGATAAAGAGTAAGTTCTTAGCAAAGGATTACCAGCTAACTCTTTACAAACATATGCAAAATATTAAACAAAAGATAATGACAGTGAGAGAATACACCGAAGAGTTTTACAAGGTGAATTTGAGAGAAGGCTATGTAGAAGATACCTCGAAAAAGACAACAAGGTATATCAATGGTTTGAGGTTAGATATCCAAGATGAAATCAACATACTTTTTCCAAGGACAATAGAGGAAGCATACCAGTGCGCCTTGAAGGTAGAAGAAAAGATAGCTGGGAAGCAAAACTCTGGTAGAGGACATGGTTTTTCCAAAGGGAAAGGATAGACAAATGGAAGAGGAAAGTTTCCTGCACAAAAGAATGGTGAAGGCAACTCAAATCAACAAGGGCAGTCAGAGAAAGAAGGTGGCAGCAGAGGAGGAATACCTTACCAAATAGGTAGAGGTAGAGGAAGAGGCAGAGAGACTATCTATTAGTGTTACATATGTAACAAATTGGGTCACTAGTCTTTTGAATGTCTTTAGAATGAAAATACGGGACAACGAGGTGCATACATAGCTCAAACCGAAGTAGTAGAGGCACAAGTACCTGAGGTAGAGAATGTGCTAGAGACTGGAGAGGTGTTGATGATGCACAAAGTCTTGTTAAAACCAGCAAAGGAGACTGTTGAACCAGTCCAAAGGAAATCCTTATTCAAGACAATGTGTAAGGCAAAAGGAAAATTCTGCAAATTGGTGATTGACAGCGAAAGTACAGACAATCTAGTTTCCCAAGAAATGGTGGAAAATTTGGGATTGAAAAAGATTAAGCACCCCACACCTTATAAGGTATCAAGGTTGCAAAAAGGACAACCAATTGTTAGTGCATGAATAAAGTGAAGTTGAGTTTCAGATGGGCAGGTATAAAGAGAAGGTGTTATGTGACGTAATGCTATTGGATGCTTGTCACATTATTTTGGGTCGCCCATGGTAGTTTGATAGGAAGGTGACACATGATGGAGAGAGCAAGTGTTATAAGTTCGAAAAGGATGGCATCAAGCACACTCTTGTACCATTGAAAAAGGAAGGCATAGCTAAAACAAGCATCGCAAAAGCACTGCTACTTAGTGGAAAGGAATTTCTACAATAGATGGAAGAAGAAGAGGTAAGCTATGTAGCGATTTGCAAGCCAAACGTAGTACTTCTGCACACTGAAATTGTAGATGTACTTATTGAAGTTCAGGACTTGTTGCAGGAGTTTCATGATATTGTAGTTGATGAATTTCCAAGTGAGTTTCCACCCAAAAGAAGCATCAGTCATCACATAAACTTGATACCGGGAGAAAGTCTTCTGAACAAGGTTGCATATCGAATGACACCCAAAGAGAATGAGGAAGTCAGGAAGCAAGTCCAAGAATTTTCAGAGAAAGGACTAATAAGAGAAAGTTTGAGTCCATGTTCCGTACCTACAATATTAAGTCCAAAGAAGGGTGGAGAATGGAGAATGTGCACTGACTCTAGAGTAATCAACAATATCACCATTCGTTACAGGCTTCCATTGCCACGGATGGATGATATGGTGGGTTGTTTGGGTGGAGCAACTTACTTCTCAAAGATTGATCTAAAAAGTGATTATCATCGAATTCAGATCAAAGAAGGAGACGAGTGGAAGACAACTTTCAAGACCAATGAAGGCTTGTACGAGTGGATGGTCATGCCATTTGGCTTGTCAAATGCACCCATTACCTTTATGCGGCTGATGAATGAAGTCTTGAAGGAGTTCATTGGTAAGTTTTTCATTGTTTACTTGGATGACATTTTAATTTTCAGTCAAACTAAATAAGAGCACTTAATACATTTGAAGTATGTTTTAGAGAGATTGCAGCAAGAAAAGTGATTGATTAACATGAAGAATTCTTCTTTTATGAAGAGTGAGCTTGTATACTTGGGTTTTTTCATTTCTAAGGATGGCCTGAAAATGGATCCGGAAAAGATAGAGGCAATTGTAAATTGGTCCTCACCTAAGAATATTTTTGAGGTGAGAAGTTTTCATGGCTTAGTGAGCCTCTACAAAAAATTTATCAGGAATTTTAGTGGCATTTGTGCACCTATCATTGACACCATCAAGAAGAATAGGCGACCATTTTATTGGACAGCAAAAACTAAAAAAAAACCGACTATTGAAGAATAAGATCACTGAGAAGACAGTGTTGAAGTTGCCAGACTTCAATCAGCCCTTCCAAGTGAGATGTGATGCTAGTGGGAAATCTATTGGAGCTATATTGAGCCACGAAGATAAGCCTATTGCATATTTCAATGAGAAGTTAAATGAGTCAAAACAGAAATACTCTTCCTAAGACAAAGAATTTTATGTGGTGGTTCAAGCTTTGAAGCATTGGAGGCATTACTTGATTCCTAACAAGTTTGTTCTATACACGGATAATTTTTCCTTACAATACATTATGTGGAAACATAAGTTAAAGCATAAACATGCAAAGTGGGTGGGGTTCCTTCAAAATTTCACTTTTGTTTTGAAGCACATTAGTGGGAAGGAAAATAAATTTGATAATGCCTTGAGTAGGAGATGCTTAATCATGCAGGAAAGTCAAATACAAATTTTAGGCTTGATTATTTGAAGGACTTATATGACATTGATGTTGATTTTAAAGAATCTTTTGCAGTGTGTAAAAATTCAGTCAATAGGGATAGCAGTCCATGGAAAGAGCTTATGTTTTAGGATGGGCTATTGTTCAAGAACAACCAACTATGTATTCCCAATTGATCAATGAGGGAAAACTTGGTCCAAGAAAAACATAACGGTGGGTTGGCTGGACACTTTGGTGTTGAGAAAACATTTTGGTGGCTAAGTCACTTCTATTTTTGGCCTAAGATGAAGGCAGATGTACAAAGGTATGTGAGTAAGTGCAGTGTATGTCAACATGTGAAAGGGAGAAGTTAGAATGTTGGACTATACATTCCATTACCCATTCCCAAAAAACCTTGGGATTCAGTGAGTATGGACCTTGTTCTGGGTTTACACAAGAACTCAAATTTACTAAGATGGCTCATTTCATTCCTTGTTTCAAAACAAGTGTTGCCACCCATGTGGCTAATTTATTTTTTGATGAGATTGTTTGATTGCATGGTTTTCCAAAAGGTATAATATTTGACAGGGACACAAGATTCACCGAACATTTTTAAAGGACCTTGAGGAAGAAACTTGGTACTAAGCTAAATTTTAGCTCAGCCTATCATCCACAGTATGATGGGAAAACAGAGGTTGTATACAGGAGTTTGGGTAATTTTTTGAGGAGTTTAGTAGGTGACCGACCAAAGCAGTGGGATCATGTGCTAGCCCAGGCTGAGTTTGCATATAATGACTCACCAAATAGGAGCACAGGAAAGAGTCCATTTCAGATCTTGTATGGTATGCGTCCGAGGGAAATTTTTGAGCTAAGAGACTTGGGAAAGCTTGAGCATAGAAGTGATGATGGAGAGGATTTTGCGACAGCCATGAGTGAGCTACACAAGCAAGTAAAACAAATATTACAAGATACAAGCAATGAGAAAATGTACATAAGAAAGAGGTAAAATTTGAAGTGGGAGATGTGGTCCTAGGTCACCTAAGAAAACAGAGGTTTCCAAGGGGAGAATATAACAAATTGAAAATAAAGAAGATAAGACCTTGTAAGATGCTCCACAAGTTTTCAGCAAATTTTTATGAGCTGGAGTTACCTCCAGGAATTGCCATTTCCCCCATTTTTAATGTAGTAGATTTGTATCCCTACACAGTTGGTGGTGCAGATCAAGCTTCTGGGAATCTTGACCAGGATGAAGGAAAGGAACAATAGTGGCTAAAGCAAATGCCTATGGTAAAGAGTTTAGAGGTTGAACAGATTTTGGATACACGGGTTGCCAAGAAGACCAAAAGGAAAGAATACTTGGAATATCTTGTGAAATGGAAAGACCGTCTGATGGAGGATTCTACTTGGATGGATGAAATAACACTACAAAAAGTAGGTCATTCTATAGAATATTTTTGAGCAGGAGCTCATAAAATTTTGTTTCTTGGGGAGTATAATGCAGGTGCATTAGGCTGAGCACATAAAAAAATGATAAGTTATTAAAGTCAAACTAAGAGCCTAGCAATGTGATGGATTGATCACATGTCAAGGCTAGAACATTTAAAGTTTATCTGTGAAAAGTATTATATATTTAGTTAAGATTAGTTAGGAATATCTAGTTAAAAGAAATGATTTTATAGCTAGTAGGTAGTAACTTGACTTGGGCCCCTACACAAGGAAGAACCATGACAGAGAAGAAAGTTATACAAGTATGGAGAAGCAAGCAAATTGAATCTAGAAGTCTCTTGAACTCTCCATCCAACAACACATGTTGTTGACTTGATGATGTTTTCCTCGATATCCCAAGTATTTGATGGGGAGACTCTGCCAAAAATAAGACCATGCATACAATTAGGGGGAGCTTATGATGATTAAGCACTTTTGCAGAAGCTATCCGTGAATGGGCCCTATGAAATCCTTGATGAGCCACTTAGACATTCATTCTTTGTTAATTTTAGGTATGTTCTATGCTAGAGCAATTTATTTCAATTTTCCCAGTTAACACAATATCTTTTCCATATTAGCAATCACATCAGCATTAAAGTAAACTGCAGATATAACATAAACATAAATCGCAGAAGACAAGCCAAGACAAGAGGACACAAGATGTGGCGCCAGCCAAGGACAAACCCCAATGTGGGGAAGCCGGGCCACAGTGACCCTGTTCAATGGCTGAATTAGCGGCACGAGAGGCTAGTTAGAATGCCCATTTTAGGTCTTTGATAGGTGATTCATACTGAAACTATTTGATGTGCCTTAAATGACAGTTTTGTAGTAGTCGATCAGACGCTTTCGTTACTGGCTCCTGTCATTGGCTGTATTAGGAGACCCTTTTTGAAGTAGTAAGAAAGAAGGTCCCGGAGGGGCTTGCGCTTCCTAGTGCAAGGACCCCATGTTGCACTAATCATGTTGCTACTCCTGTCACTGAGCTACTCTAATCATTGAGCTGTTCTTTATCATGAATTCGTACACAGTGTTGTACTCATTGCTGATCTGCACTCAAAGTCTGCTATGTTGCATTTTATTATGGTTGCATCTGTCACTTGTTGTTACATCATGTAGCAATAAGTATATCAGCCTTAGCTGCTTGCTATGGCTTGCAGCCTAGCAAAGCAGCTAGGCTATAGTTCCTAATTCCTTCCAGCAAACCCTTAAGCCATAGCTGCCACATGTTATTTCTACTGTCCCATTGTACCATAGCTGCCACATGTTATTGTAGTTGTCCCATTACTAGCACATTGCATCTCCTATCTGACAGTGAATAGAATCTCCTTATCAATGAAGAGACCTCTCCAATCAACCAAGTCAAAGCACAAGTTACCATACTTTTCACTTCTGTTTATGGGGCAATGTTTTAGTCATTGGTTAGGGCTCCCTCTGTAACCTACAACAATCCAAGTCATGCCCAAAACAAACCTTTAATTTGTGCGACCTCCTCTTCTTTTCAAGTTATGTGACCTCGCTGTTTGAGGAGGCACCTACAACTCTTTGATTGATCCTCAAAATAGCACCTACAGGCCTGTGGCCTAGTCACAACAGAATAATCCCTTACTCAGCCTGTTTTAGGAGGAATCTCTGCATTTACTAACCTAGAATAGTCCCTTACTATTGCAGCCCTCCAGCATGGTGCTTCAGCCCTCCTTCCAGCACTTGGTTACCTAAAAACGTCCCTTCAAACTCGCTGGCCTATTTTCCTAACTGCGGCTAGGAAACCCTTCTTAGGACTACGGCTAGCTTTTGTCTCCTTTTCTTTGTCCCAAGCACAGTCTCCTTCGCATCAATTGTAGACTGAATGTGAGCCTTCTTCTTGTTGTGTATAAACTTCTCCATGACAGCTTCTAGGGCTTCTTCCATAGCTGCGTTTAGATCTAGGGCATCATTCTTACATAGGCCTGCGTATACTTCTTAATGTCTCTCCTTCACCAAAAACCCAAAGACGTGGAGGGGAGGAGATCACATGAAGAGTGTATCTCTCAAATGACTTCAAGTCCTCTCCTATTTATACTAAAATGTAGATGATGAATAAACATGACTATTGGGCTTCTGAGCCTACACAAGTTGCTGGTTTATTTGACAACTTGTCTTATAACACAAATAAATTCATAACTCCATGAATACTTAGCGGAATCAGATGATATTTAGATCGATCCTACACCTCTCGATGAGAGGGATCCAAGAAAATAATCAGTTGCCATAAATAATATTACCCACATGGAGTTTGGTGCTAGTTTCCAATTTTAACACTCCCTCTCAACCAGGGAGAACTCCATCCTCTAATCCATTTGTCCAACTGTACTATCTTTGCCATCAGTCCTACACTGCTCTGATCTGCTCTGCTCAACTCTACTCTTCTCAGCTCCGCTCTGCTCTGCTCAACTCTACTCAACTCAGCTCTACTCAGCTCAACTCAGCTCAGCTCCGCTCTGCTCAGCTCTACCCTGCTCAGCTCTGCTCTGCTCAGCTCTACCCTGCTCAGCTCTACCCTGCTTAGCTCTTCTCTGCTCAGCTCTGCTCTGCTAAACCATGAAGAAGAAGAATTGAACAAGAATGTCTCATACCATTCTCCACTGACCCAAAGTCAGTCTCAGAGTGTGTACCAATGGTCCCAGACCAGTCCTTTACTGACTCGAAGTCAGTTTCAGAGTATGTACCACTCTCACTCGTCCCAAACCAATATCATTAATCCCAAATCAATGAAGTTCATCCTAGCATAGGGAGTACGGTAGATACAACGATGCATCCATGAGTACTACTATGGTCCCTATCCTCATTTCCCTGCTCATTAATCAAATGAGAGGTACTTCCCATGAGTCCCAGATTGCATGGGTAGGATGCCTCGACAGGAGAACTAATCATCTTGTCCACAGGAGAACAAATCATCCTATCCAGTGGATGCCACGAAGAACTAATCATCCTGGTTTACAGGAGAGCGAATCATCCTATTCCACAATCGCCATGGAGAAAGAATCATCCTGGCCCACAGGAGAACTAATCATCCTATTCCATAGTTGCCACGGAGAATGAATCATCCTGGCCCACAGGAGAACTAATCATACTGTTCATAGTGCACCACCAGGGGACGGTGAGGCACCCTATGGTCATATGTTGCTCCAGTAAGTACCCTAAGCCCCTAGAGCTCCTAGAGCTCAATGTATGCAACATGCAGGACCCTTTTACAAGGGTTTCTCAACGACTCCAAGTCATTCGAGAAAATCACAGATTTGATTTTTCCCCGGGGCTTTGACAAAGTGTAGTGACCTGTACATCATCTCATAACGATGGAGCTTCCTTGTTCATTGACTTACCATATCCCAGCTAAGGTAGTATCTAATGTCTATCTGTTGGAGCAATCATCGAATACGAGATTCCTTAATAAGAGAATCACAGTGGTATTCATCATGTGTTCAAACAACTCACTTAAGAGCTTCTGCAATGCAGCTTCACATGAGATCATACTCGTAGCTAAGTATTCGGTCTTGGCGATGCTTATAGCAACTGACCTCTGCTTCCTGCTTATCCATGATATCGAAGCAGAATCCAAAGAGAACCAGCACTGAGAAGTGCTCTAATGATCCTCCACACTACCTGCCCAGTCAACATTCGAATAATTTGGCAGTGTATCTCAATCCATGAAAGATTGTGCCCCGAAGATATCTCAGAATATTCTTGGCATCAATCCAGTGAGGCTCAATCAAATATGAGCTCACCATGTTAACTGCAAAACATATGTCTGGACAGAAGTTCATAAAGAACATCAATGCGAATGATTTTATGAAACTCAGAGGCATTTTCGAAATCTGGTCCAACATCACTACCATATAACTTCTAAAAGTTAAGATCCACGAGGCAGTCATAGGCTTGCAGTTTATCGTTCCACATCTGGAATCCAAATCCCTCTTACTTCTGCAAATGAGAGGGTCTACACCTGTCAGAAATAGGTCGTCCTTAGAAGGTGCCAGTATGAGAGGTCTATCATCCACAACCTTCGGGTAATGGTTTGGATTGGTTTCACTCCTAGTGAATCTCAGCTTCATCATACAGCTATCAATCCTCGCATACTATGCCCGGGGTGTTTTTCTTCAAGCCATAGAGGACTTTCTTCCACCTGTATACATGAGATTCCTGATCATGAATCTCAAATCCCTCGAGTTGTTCCAAACCTGTGGACCTTCTACATGAGAGGAATGGTCCCTTTGTAAGACTTTCCTTTGGTACATTTCAGACATGTACTTTCATGCTCATTTTCAATTCAAGCATCTTTGTCACCATCTGACTCATAGACCTTTGGTGTTACGTGTCAATGGACATGGTCCCCAGTGGGCTTCTTGCAACTTGATACAACCCTGAATTTCAAAAACATCTTTGAAAATTCTATTTTCAAACATGTACCTTTCCATCGATGACTGTCACCTAGAAACCTTTGACTTCTGTTGATGTAATGGACACAAGGTTCTTCTTGCGATTAGGTACATAAAAGAGATTCTGTAAATGAATCGAGTTACCCTCATTCAATTGAGGGGTAACATTCGCTACACCCTTTTCGGGATAGGTGGCATCAACTCCAAGTATAATCCCACGGTTGTTTCCAATTCTACCAAATTCGAGAGAGCACCCTTCTATCCGATGAGGTGCCTTGAAGCATTATGATCAATAAGCTAGATTCCCAAAGAATCTGAAGGAGAGGGCCAATACAAGATAACGCTTCTTTATCTTATCAAAAACAACATTTGATTCTTCATACCTGGGATTCCTTGCTTTCTCTGAAGAGTCGGTCATTTCCTTGATGACCTGCATTACCTGTCATTCCTATGATCATTGAAGATGTCCCTGGAATGATTACTATCATCATCAAGTGATGTGTCCCTACCATTCAGACACTCCTTCCCATAATGGCCGAACTAGTTATTTGTCTTTCCTTCCACCCTGAGATCCAGTCTTCCAATGAAGTGATCTTTAGGTAGGCCATATTCCGTTGTGCCATTCTGATAATATTCTCAGCTTCGACTTCACCCTTGGTGAATTTGAAGAGGGATGAGGAATCCACTAATCCTTTTGTCCTTTCCCAACTATCTTTGGTGATTGCTTTTTCACTCTTTCTTGGGCATTGTCTTTGACTCAGCTCTGATACCATGTTAATTTTAGGTATGTTCTATGCTAGAGAAATTTATTTCAATTTTCCCAGTTAGCACAATATCTTTTCTAGATTAGCAATCACATCAGCATTAAAGTAAACTGCAGATAGAACATAAACATAAATCACAGAAGACAAGCCAAGACAAGAGGACACAAGATGTGGCACCAGGTAGGGACAAACCCCAATGTGGGGAAACCCTTGATCAATTCTTCTTTTATGTTCTTCAAAGTTCATCATAGTACATATACAACAAAAGTCAACACTTTGACTTTCTATATTTATATGAGATCAGTTGAAGACATGTTGCTTCAACTGATTCTCCAAGGTGACTCCTTCACCTATCATAGTGTTACACCTTGTCCACTTGTTGCACCTCTACGTACTGCACCATGCTGCATTAATCATGTTGTTGCTCTTGTCACTGAGCTTCTCTAATCTTTGAGTTTTTCTTTATCACGGATCTGTACCAAGTTTTGTACTCATTGTTGATCTGCACTCAAAGTCTTCTATGTTGCATTTTATTATGGTTGCATCTGTCACTTGTTGTTACATCATGCAACAATAAGTATATCAGCCTTAGCTGCTTGCTATGGCTTGCAGCCTAGCAAAGCACCTAGGCTATAGTTCCTAATTCCTTCCAGCAGACCTTTAAGACATAACTGCCACATGTTATTGATGTTGTCCCATTGTACCATAGCTGCCACATGTTATTGCAGTTGTCCCATTACTAGCACATTGCAGCTCCTATGTGACAGTGTATAGAATCTCCTTATTAATGAAGAGACCTCTCCAATCAACCAAGTCAATGTTGGCATTATGATGCATGTGTTGTACTTGATGGCAACCCACTCATAGAAGATCATCTCACTTAGTTATAACTAGATGAATCTTCAAGAAGAGATATTAGATGTGACTGAATGTCTGGAGTGCAGGACAACTCAAAGGAATCAGATGAAAGTTCTACGTGTGACAAGTTAGCTTTGCCATCAAGTCCAAAGGGGGAGATTGTTGGCATTATGAGACAAGTTTTGTCCTTGATGGCAAATCTCTAAGATGATAAATTATGTGGAGAAAATTTCATGGACTTTGATGCAGAGAAACGTTTATTTCATGTAGAGAAACGTTCACAGAATTTTATGCAGAGAAAAGTTTATTTCATGTGGAGAAAAGTTCATGGACTTTTATGCAGAGAAAAGTTTATTTCATGTAGAGAAAAGTTCACAGAATTTTATGCAGAGAAAAGTTTATTTCATGTGGAGAAAAGTTCACGGACTTTTATGCAGAGAAAAGTTTATTTCATGTAGAGAAAAGTTTATTTCATGTAGAGAAAAGTTCACGGAATTATATCCAGAGAAAAGTTTATTTCATGTGGAGAAAAAAATTTATTTCATGTAGAGAAAAGTTCACGGAATTTTATGCAGACAAAAGTTTATTTCATGTGGAGAAAAGTTCACGCACTTTCATGGTTGGTTCATGGTATTAGTTCGACAGTTTTTTGATCCTATGGTTTTGGTCC
>APFE030792375.1:32518-56029 GCA_000404065.3 Pinus taeda
CAGCAGGTGGTTTTCTCCCACATTGGGTTTCCACCTTATATCATGGTGTTCATGTGTGTGGCTTACGTGTGATGATCTATTCTATTTTACTGCACCTGTTTACTGTTAATATGGTTTATAATGTTCTAATGCACTCATTAAGGATCAACTAACTGAATCATAAGAAGTTGTGGAAGTAGCATATTTGAATCTGAATATGGAAATGAAAAAGTTTTATTGATGTGATAATACTGCTTCACCCCCCCCTCTCAGTATTATTTCCAACAGTCAAAGCACAAATTACCATACTTTACACTTCTGTTTATGGGCAGTGTTTTAGTCACTAGTTAGGGCTCCCTCTATAGCCTACGACAATCCAAGTCATGCCCAAAACACACCTTTAATTTTTTCTTCCTCCTCTTATTTTCAAGTTATGTGACCTCGTTGTTTTAGGAGGCACTTTCAACTCTTTGATTTATCCTCAAAACAACACCTACAGGCCTACGGCCTAGTCACAACAAAACAGTCCCTTACTCGGCCTGTTTTAGGAGGAATGCCTGTGTTTACTAACCCAGAATAGTCCCTTGCTATTGCGGCCCTCCAGCATGGTGCTTCGACCCTCCTTCTAGCACTTGGTTACCTGAAAATGTCCCTTCAAATTCACTGGCATGTTTTCCTAACTGTGGCTAGGGCACCCTTCTTAGGACTACGGCTAGCTTTTGTCTCCTTTTCTTTGTCCCAAGCACAGTCTCCTTCGCATCAATTGTAGACCAAATGTGAGCCTTCTTCTTGATGTGTATAGAATTCTCCATGATAGCTTCTAGGGCTTCTTCCATAGCTGTGTTTAGATCTAAGGCATCATTCTTACATAGGCATGTGTATACTTTTTAGTGTCTCTCCTTCACCAAAATCCCAAAGACGTGGAGAGGAGGAGATCACATGAAGAGTGTGTCTCTCAAATGACTTCAAGTCCTCTCCTATTTATACTAAAATGTAGATGATGAATAGACATGACTATTGGGCTTCTGAGCCTACACAATTTGCTGGCCGACTTGACAACTTGTCTTATAACACAAATAAATTCATAACTCCATGAATACTTATCAAAATCGGATGATCTTTAGATTGATCCTACACCTCTCGATGAGAGGGATCCAAGAAAAATATCAGCTGCCATAAATAAGATGACCCACATGGAGTTTGGCGCTAGTTGCCAATTTTAACATTCTTTGATAGATCACCTCTCGGGAACACTCCATTGACAAACATACACCTTATTCATCCGATGGAATTTTAGCAGGTACTCCTTCCTGAGTTAGAAGAGGTTGTGTAGATAGGGGGAGTTGGTTCACCACATGAAGAAATGCACATCTATCATGGACCACATGATTTAATTTCTTTGATATTTATCTCCTTCCCTCAATCACACAAAATAACACACACTCTTCTCGACACCATAGGGGACCCCACGGCTCCACGTCATTCTAGACATCTACAAAACATCCCCCCATTACCAGGAGGTGTGCTTGGTTTCTCACCATTTAGGCATAGATGACACCATACTACCATTGTGATAGGATCATCCTTTATCAATGCAACTTTGATTGGGATCCCTCCCTGTCAAATCACCCCTTTCACTACCCTGCAAGGTCCCCACACACTTCCCCTTTGGGGAGCCCACACACCACCCCTCCAGAAATTCCACGAGGCACCCACCAGGTTAGACCCTCTCACAGTCCCCCACAAGGAATCCCTTTGCATATAGTTGTTCTAAATCATTTTTTTATGGTGAACAACTTTTAAGTCCCATTTTTAGCTTCCTTAAATCTCCCTTATTTAAGTCAGCTAACCAATGACCCCATTACACATGGTTGGAATTGGCCACCCATGCCCACTAAATGACCTTCATATGTGCCAAATTAGAATTGAAACAAGGAGAATATCTCGGAAACCATGTCATGACCTTTCACCTTTTATGTTCATCCAATAGTATCACATAAGACACTATTCGATTATGTTTGTTTCAATGCACCCTTACAGGGGCCACAACAAAATGGTACATAAGTCAACCTTCTAGGACACATGGAAACTTTGGTTCTATAGCCACATCTTTCCTCACTTTCTTCCAGCGCCCATTCCACCAAGGCTCAGGCCTAGAAATCCTTACCCATTTTAAGAAGACATCCGCTACACACATATCAGACCACATCCATGAATGGCAAAAACGTCGTAGCTTGTGCAAAGCTAATCTAGAATCAAAACTCCTCCCTGACCTTTTTCTGAGATATCTCACGTCAAAATTTTCAAACTATGTGGAAAATTCATCCCCACAAAAGGAGGAATAGGCTATCATCAAAGCTCAACAATTAGATCTCATATACACACAATCTGGATAACTCTACGATGTTCTTCCATATGCCACCCGCTTGCAGAATTTTAAACAAGAGATACCAAGTGCATCCAATGTTGTCAGCGGATTGATTGGGACCATAACCCAAAATCACCCTAGAAACACCTTCCAATACCCTAGATATACTTACAATGACCAACCATTCGGTGCCACACCCGCAGCACCATCACCACAGAACATAGGATATTATTCCTATCAACCTATGTCTATATAGAATCGTTCTAGTCAGGTCAATCAATACCATCCCATGCAGGATGGCCAATACCCTCCCATGCAAGGTGTCCAATTCCCTACCACATAGGGTGGCACATATCCTCCCACACAAGGAAATCAATACCCCCTTAAGAATGCAGAAACAATTTCCTCTTCCCAAAACACATATGTCAGTCAAGGACAAGGGAATCCATATTTCCCTTTCCCTGCTCCCAACTGAATAACCCACCAACACATGCTAATGCAGGGGTTAATTTATTTCAACCTTATCTTCCTCAACGACAACAATTGTTTGAACATCTAAACACAGCTAACCCATCTAACACTGCTCAGAAAAGATCAAAGAGCAAGCCAAAGGGGTAGCCTGGCCAACAGGGAAACAATCAGTAACAACCCTCGCAAGCAATGACTGTGGGTAACTTCAACCAGAATCAAAACTAAGGCCAGAACGATAATAACCTAAAAGGAAAAACAAGAACCCCAATATACAGACTAATCATGCTTGTTCCATCTATGAGGAACACGATCATCATACCCAATTCTCAACTCCCTGAGTTGAAAAGGATGAAAGATAATAGGGGGGAAGGGAGGAAAATCCAACATACTACAATAATGAAAAATACCTTTCCCCATTAGGAAGTGGTAAATACCTAGCAGGAACCCTCGTAGCAACAACATTAGGACCCTTCTAGAGGGAGTTCCCAAAATACCTCAAATCGCGACATTTACATGGCAGGAGAAGACTTTCTCCTATAGGCACGAAATTGAGATTACGGAACTCCACCAAAAACCAATCCATCCACATCGACCACTCTAGCACCTATAACACCATTGGCAATCCCTTGACACCCTATAGATCCCGTTCCAAAAATGATCAAAGGGCCTTTACGGTGAACAGGACATAACTCGAGGGTCGCTCATAGCTACAACATAGTCGATGACTTAGCTCAATCTCCCTCAGCTATGTTAGCATTGGAAGTCCTACAAACATGCCTAACCCAACAGAAAACTCTACTTTCCATATTAGGAGCAATCGACCCTATTGATTCTCACTTAATGGCTTTCAATTTGGATAAAGTTTCTCCTCATCTTCCATCGATAATCGCCTTCCAAATTCTGGTTACAATCTAGAATATCACCATTCGTCATTGCATTGTTGATGAAGGAGCATCCACATGTATTATGTCCAAAAAAATTTGGAAAAAAATTGGATTTGCCAAACTCAAACCATCTAACATCGCCCTCAAAGAATACAATGGGTACCCTTCTGCTCCCATTGGCCTATTCCAAGACGTGTCGATACACCTCGCTAGTAAAACTGTGCTCATTGACATAGAATTTATTGATGCACAATTAGATTACAACATCCTTCTTGGTCGTAGTTGTATGCATGCAATGATACTAGCAGCATCTTTTGTCTTCAGGATAATGATGTTCCCTCATGAAGGAAAAATCGTTACAATTGACCAACTCACATACTATGAAAATAAGACATTACCCACCCCTGAGGGGGTGCTCCATTTCATAGCATCTTCCTCTAAGTGGATAACAACATACACAGAATTTGTACCTGGACAATCTAAACCATCAACACTCCTTGGTACATACCCTGGAGACCCCCCTTTGTTGGAGGACATTCCTGCAGCCACAGGAGCTTTAGTGTGCATGACGAGTTCATCAAACAAACCCCCCCCCCCAACCCCCCCAGTCAAGAACAAATTCTAGATACCACGAGTGCTCCAACTGTGGATTCTATGTTCCTACCATATACCATCACTCAAACACCCTTCTTATACCCTCCCCTTGGTTTTGTCTCACACTAAGTCATCGCAACACTTACATTGCTAAATATGGCTCTCACAATATTAGTCTAGTATCTGTCCCCACTGACCATTTTGGAAAACTCAGGTATCACCTCAACATGTGTCATTCCTTTACCCCCCCCCCAGGAAGCCGCCCCAAATCGAGCAACTCCTACATTGACATCAGTCGGTGCCAAGAATAGGGATAAGAAAAAAGGTAAAAAGGTGGAGGCCTCAAATCCTCCAGGGTGTTTCCACCTTGTGATTTGTGTGAAGTAGTTGGGTACCCTACCAATATATGCCCCGAGTTAGACAAGTAAAAATATCTTATGCATGCCCCTTAAATGCCAATAACCCCAACTCCACCAGTTGGAGAGAAGGCCGCACCAGCACGTAACAAGGAATTGTGCACTAACCATGCATGCATTATATGTGTGGAATACGAGCATTACACTCATGATTGCCCCAAAATCCCTTGATATCGAGATGCATTAAGTGCACTCATTCAATCCAATATTGTGGCTCCATCAGTACCTTCCACGATGTCGGTTGATGATGGATCCAAAACTATATTTTATGTCCGTGAGGAATAATATTCATGTTCATATCCCTCTCACCCAACCTCCCATCATACAAGGAGATAACTAGAACCAACAACACCTTAACCTACCTTGGTATTCGCCTTATGTGATGAACTACACCATTTGATTAACCAGTGTCCCGAGTTGCGGGCATTTAAGATATGGTACTCATTCCCCCAAGTTGTCCTTAGCAACAAAACAAGGCATAGACATCATAGTTTCCAAATTTGCGTACGAAACCATCATACTTGGTGTTGCCCACACCTTTCCCAATTCCACAAAACATTGGGTTTTATGTGACAATTCATCAATGAGAGCTCTGATTTGATTGAATATGATACCCAATCCCTAGATCACACCACACTAGTAGGGGACAATGGATCAAGTACAATATTGTGCATGTTTGAGGAAAAGGCATGGCATGGTATTCGTCTAGGCACCCATCACCATGCTACCTCCCACTCGCGGCCAGGATCTCGAAGGAAGACAAAACAACCTCAGGTAGTATTTTCAAAACCACCCCATGTATTCACCTTATGCGATAGACCCAACCATATGGTAAATCAATGTGAGGAATTGGGAAAGATTAGATATTTTTTTCGCTTGTTGGTCCATATTCCGCAACCTACTCTCTCAAACCATGTTAGACTCTTACACCATCATTATTAGATATTCTCCCAAGCACATCATATGAGGAATTATTAATACCTTCCACATTGTCAAACATTGAGAGCAGCATTGAAACAAACTAACATTAGGAAACCACATCATGTTAGTACTAAGATCACGAAATGGCTAGCACCCAAAAATTCCCCAACTTATGAAACCAACCATGTGTCATCATCTCACGCTATGAGCAATATTGACACCCACACTATTTATTCAATTAGCACTAGTTTTTCCTACAATATCTGCACCAATAAATCTCATGGTTCTGAGACATGTCCTATGTTACAAACATTTAGACATATTAGAATTTGACACCAGCCTCATATAAAGGAATATGCTTTCGCCCCTCGGACACCAACGAGGTCACAAGAACTTCCTCCCATTCACTACCAATATTCCATTATTGAAATTCTACCACCACCTAATGTTGATGACACGCAACATCACATACGATTCATTTCCTCTTATGTAGGAACCCTAATTCATGTTGTATGTTCATCATTTTTTGGTGTCGATGCTCCTAAACCCACCATAATGGTAGTACCAACCCCAACAGTGCAAACCCATCCCATATGTCATGAGCCTCACCATTGGGTAACTATATTGACCTTAATCCACCTCCTATCTTATTCAAATCAACTCTTCTCATAATTTATTACATATTTTGATTGTATTTTTCTTAATGAGATTAGTCAAAGTGAGATATTATGCCTAGTGGACTAACATGCATTGATTGTAGGTTTTTGAGAGAAAATAATGGAAATTTTGGCTTATTAAGGGCTTAAACTTGAATGAGACAAGGAGGAGAGATTGTAGGAGGTAGATCCTCCTCATTTACTCCTCACTCGTTCAAATATTCCTCCATCAATCACACTAGCTCGGACTTACAAGCATCCAAGTCATGGAGATCAAAAGGCAGTCGAGCAAGTGACAGTTAAAGAGCTTGTTTATCTCGAGTTTGGGAGCCAAGCCTCCCTAGATTTAAGGAATTTGTTGGAGACTTAAGTTGTATAAATAAGGAGGCCTAGAGCCTCATTAGGATTCGAAGTTTTTCTGTAAAAACACTAGTCATTTTCAAGTTCAAGACTTGTGGAAGACATTGTTATGTGATTTTCTATTTTGATAATGAGACTGACCATTTCCTTGATCCAACACTGAATTGACTCAGAGTTATGAAGCTCTTGGTTTAGGGCCCAACCCTAGCAGAAAAGGCTCCTCTTCTTGTATTTGTATGCTTAGTCAATTTCATAGATTCATGGTTGAATTGTCTTTAGAATTATTTCATTGCAAGTAGTTGTAGATTTGATTAGTTTGTTTCCATATGTGCTTTACTTCAACAGTAGCTTAGAAAATATAAAGGAACATCACAAAGTTGTCAGTAAGTGGATTTGGCCTCTCTCCTTCCTTTAGGAATCATTGTTTGAGGAAAGAACCCCTGTGCAGCCCCAAAAAGACAAAATTCTAGTTTCTCATGGAATTTAGGGTTTTATGTACTTAGGCCAACATTTGATCAGTTTGCAAGAATAGGATTTAGTTATCATTTCTTCTATCTTCAGTATTACATTAGATCTCATCAAGGTTTCATATTATTTTGCAACGTTTCCTCATGCATGAAATAAGCAGCTAGCCCATGAAATTATATTTTCCTTAGCTAATTGAAATCCTTCTTGTTTACATGATTTATGGATAAATGTCAATGGTTGATGTAGTGCAGGATTTTCAATAGTACATAGAGATTTCATGATCAGCAACCTCATTCCAACTTCATCCATCCATGATCATTCCTTTCTTCCACTAAAACCCTCACTAATTTCATCATTTCACAAGAATACTTATCTAGGCTTGTTGAGAAAATCCAACCATCTCCCAGCTTCTGTTTTGAGTTCTGAAGTGGTCCTATGCACTCCCTAGCCTCATTCCATCTATAAACCACCTTCCCTAAGCCTTCCATCACCTTTAACATCCCTCCTTTTGCTTTTGGTTGTATCCTATAGGAATACAGGGGATCTTGTAGGAACTCAAGACATCCTATGGAACGCATTAGGACATCTTATAGGTTGACCTATTGTGGTCTATTTTGAGGCTGAATTATGGATAAAGCCCCTAGGAAGCTAGAAAAGGACCCCTAATTGTCTCCCAAGCCTTCTAACCATTCGCCATCATCCCTAAGCCACCTACCACATCACCAAAAGAAGTTAGCTTTCACACCTTCTCATAAGAAAAAAAGACAAGAAGAAAAACAGAGTTATTTTATTCATTTTCATGCAAAACAGTAGAATGTTGATGTTTCAATTTTCATACCTAGGACAGTAGGATTGCATACATGTTAACTTAGAATACTTTTCAAGCAAAGCCTCTTAGCAGTTAGTTAGAAAAATGGTTTGTTTAGCATTTGATTTTAGTTTGTTTCCTTACTGTAGTAGACAAGCTTTACCATAGGTTGAAATTGGAAATATGTTGGAAGATTTCAAGAGTGAGATGTTGCAAACCCTTTCCCTACAGATGGAAACTATGCACATCAAGAGAAAGAAGGAGGAGGTAGAGAAAGCCTTAGCCATTTTTTTCCCTAGATGCACAAGGAGGCACCCTAGGAATGAATGTCCATTGAATATGATTGAAGTTTGCTCGGTCTGTGAAGAAAACCACTCCACATACAAGTGCCCTTCTCTACCTGGACTAAAAGTTGTGTATCAGGGGACTAAAGGGGTGACTGAATAACTCTGCTACATAAATCAAAGGAGACCTCATGGGCCTCAGCCATACCAACAGGGCATGCAAGGGTCATCTCATGCCTATTACAACCCTAACCAGACCACATCCTTTGCACCTCAGTATCATTCCCAGCCAACCAGCCAGTCATTTCAGCCATATGCTCCACCTCAACCTTAGTGGAATGCATCACCCCAGGGGTGGAGATCACCCCCATACAATAATGCTCCAGCTTTATTGCCTTCACCGCCTACTCAACCACATATTTTACACCTTTCTCCACCTAAAGAACCCGGATGCATGCCCAGCTAAATCCAAACTTGAACAACAGACAGGCACAACAAGTATACAGTGGAGAGACATCCTATCCTTCTTACATTGTGGAGATTATGGAAATCAACCTGAGATCTAGGAGAGTACTCCCGGACAACCAACCTCTACCTCCACCTAGGGAGAGTGAGGAAGAAAGAGAGGAAAGCATGCTTAGAGTAAATCCTCCACCCTTTCTTGAGAGATTAACTCATCCAGTCTGTTGTTCCTTAAGAAACCAATTTCCTGGCTGTAGGGAAATTGTTCTTAAGACATTAATAAATATTATTTATTGTCACTTATTTGTCACTTAGATATAAATTGTGTCTTTAAATGAAAGACCTGGAAACTTGGTCTTTAACCTTTAGTACATGTATGACCATAACATCTCAGAATGCCATTTGTTGCTAGATATAAATGATGAATGAAGAAAGCTTGAAAGAAAAGTTAAATATAGTATGTTGATATTTCACAGAAACTACCATATGTGACTCTGGGAGAAGTTAAAGATAATACGCTGGTCTTTCACAGAAACTATCATCTATAACTTAGAAAAGAAGGTGGGAACTTCAAGTATAGAAGCGCTCTTTTAAGGAATTTTAACTTTATCTACATGAGAACATAAAGACCTACAACTTCATTACTATACTTGAAAGAAGAAAACATAACATGACACATAACATAAAAGGTTACAAAATTATGTCCGACAACTCATGGAAACTTTTGATTCTTTCATTAATCTACAATGATATTAGGAATACAGTGGCCTAGTCTCCGGGTTCTCCAAAATTCCAACCACAAACCCTTTCTCTGTAAATTTTCCTCTTCTTATACATTATGAAACAGTTGCTGATCTCTGAAACTGTCAAACTACTAAAATTGTTTCTCTAACTATCTGAATTAAAAATTATTACATGATTTTACAGAGGGTAAAAGAAACCTCAAAGAACATGAAATAACAAGAACATAACTGAATTTGGAAGACGATGATAACCGTTGGCTTGCTCTATTAATCCACTGCTAAGCTCCTCTACAAACGCTTTAATAATAATTAATCCGCTTTTACCATAATTAACTGCATTAAAATTTGACTTGTGCTAAGATTGGGGCTTGCATATATATCGGGTGTGCTTATATTGGCCAAAACATAAAGAAAACATGCCCATCTGCCTTTTCTTCGGACTCAGCTTTAACATTGATTTTTCCCTTTAACAAGCGAAATTAACGCAAACCTTTATTAACTGTGGAATTGAAAAATTATTAACTCTGCTTCATAAATCCATCGGATCTGCCTTTTCAACACTTCGTTGACTTCTAATCGCAAATGGAAATCGGCCCCTTTCCAGTGGTGCATTAATGTAATGTTGGACTTACGCATAATTCCTTCATATTTGCGCTTTTCTATTATATACCTTTAACAATGAAAATATACCATAAAGCATGCTTTTTCTGCTTCTAACGTGGGCTTTGCACAACTATCGAGGCATACCCTTCTACCAATATATCCCCACCGTAGATTTGTGCTTTTCATATCAGACGGCCTATAAAGATTTTGGGTGGCACATAAACCTGGAGAATACCCGCCTGAAATGGGAGGTTTTCTCTCTCCACCCAGCTACTATGTGTCAAACAATAAGTGGAATCGGGTAAGCTCCACTAAAAACCGCTTACCCCTTTGCATCCGCCCGAAATTCTGCCTTTTAGCTTAAAATCCGCCTTTTCGTATGCCTCGCGGACCCGCCAGGGCTTTTAAATATAATATATATATGCTTCGAGTTCGGCCTTTCTATTATAATCCTTTATAATAGAAATACATATAAAACTGCGTAAACAAATATATATGAAGGGCTTTTGATATATTAATAAAAACATTTGCAACCTGCGATAAGACAGACGCGCTGATTGATATGACTTATGTGATATGACAGACCCGCCTCAATTATAAAACATAATATATATGCTTTCGGGTCCAACCTGCGATCGCAAATCGCAATCGGCATAAGTCATAAACATTATGTAATAATTGCGGACCCGACGAAGTTATAAACTATGGCATAATCAATATCAGGTCTGGCCTATCGTTATCGTAGACCCACCGGTATTATAAATATAATATATATCTTTTCGGGTCCGTTATCGCAAATTGCGATCGGCAGAACCCGTATGCATGTATATAAAGGGCTTTTCGATACAATGGACCCGCCGAACTTTTAAACACAATGTATATATTTCAGGTCCGATTATATATGTTTTAACACTTGTTTCCTTTGTAAATCCGATATATTACTTTATTTCTTTCTCGTTTCGATATTCACTTATATATATACATATCAGGTCTAGCTCCATATAACCCTTTATATCCGATTCTTTTACATTTCTTCCTTTAACGATGCCAATATATAATAAACAAAATATTTCATTTCTTTGAGACTTTTTCGGGAAGGGTAAAGAATATAAAGGAGTTTTATTGAGTTTGAACTCTCAATAGTGATATAACTGATAAATAAACCTCAAGCAAAATATAAGATACAACATCTGGCTCCATCTGGGGATAGTGCTTTTGCCACAGAAGTACTAAGAACCGTAGATCAATGCCTTATCCATTGGGCATGGAGTCATATACTGTTTCTCCAAACTTAACTGTGTGAAATTTTTGTACTGTGATCCCACGCCGATATCTGCAGCGATAAGATGCTTGTTGAGAATCGCAGATCAGTAACCTTAGTTGGGCATGGAGTCCAAAATTGCAAAAACCTTGAAACTTGACAACTGAAACCTGACAATCTTGAAGTCTGAAACTTCTGCAAACCATTTTTCAATTGGGAAAGTCACCCTTATTCCTCAACTAATGATTAAACTGAAGAACTGCAACTGGAAACCAAATGCTCAACACATGAGCTTATTTATGTACAAGTTCCTACATATGTACATGATTGAACTCCATCAGGTGAAGTCAATCTTCCAATGGTACTAGGTTAGCATTTGAGTGGCCTAATCTAGAACCATTCTGCCAATGAATCTTGAAAATGTAATTCATCCTGAACAAAAAATAAATTATGCATAAAAGCAACTCACAATGAAAATTAAGAGTATATCCACAAAATGATATGTGTATACTGTGATAAATTCTTCCATGTAATATGCCACAGGAGCTTCGAAAGTATGAGAAAAAATATGTTCTTGATCAGCTCGAAAGAATAAATTCTCTATGTCTGAAAGTTCCTGCTAAATTAAACCTTATGTTGGGATAATACGTTCAACAGAACAATCAATAACATCTTTAAGAAAATGCTCTATGTCACTTTCATGTCTCCACTTTTCATCTCCAAGCTTTGATTGAAAATAATTTATAGTTCTAACTTTAGGGAGAAAGAAAAAAAAATTATCATTACTATACGACATATGATCAACTTCAAATAGATTAATTACCTATGATCCATGGGCATGCTTATGTTCTTCAATGCATTGATATACCATCTCTCTATCAGCTTTCGCCTTACATAAGATAGCCTCTTTTGCTATGATAGATGGATCAATATATTTTTGTCCAACATATTCTACTTGTTGGTTTCTTCCTATATGTTCAACACCCAACTAATGAACTTGAAGAGCTTCATCTTGTTCCCCATTTAAACCATTTTTATTATAGATAAGAGGATCATCGAATTTAACAAAATAAGAACTTTAGGGATTTATTTGCAACTCAATTATTTCTTCCTCTTCTTGACTGCTGAGCAAAGACTCTTGATGCATGTTTGAAATTTCCTCCATCTGAATACTCTCTTGATTTGTTTGGAACAAATTCAACCAATTATCTGCTTGGGAGATCATTGGAGAGAAATTTTTTATAAACTTTTCCACATCATTTTGAGAAAATGATGCTCGATTTGCTTGGACCATAGTCAACCAATTCTCTTCTTGGGAGATTATTGAAGAAGAATGCTTTATAAACTTCTCTGTGTCATTTTGAGAAAATGATAATTCCTCGCTCTCAGAGACTTGCTCATAGTTAATCTGGTTATAATCTCTTTGAATGCTTGATATATTATCAATAAGATCATCAGTTTCCTCAATAAGATTATCTTGAGCTTTTAAAACTTCTTTAGAATCATAATATTCACAACAACCTTCAAAAAGAAACTTGTGTGGATAATAAATCTACAAGAAGAATTAAATGCTAAATGGAAATATTTCAAAGATGAAATGCTTGAACGAGGTGGAGACCTGAACCAATCCCTAGCTTCTAGGTCCAAAGAAAATATAAACAACTTCATCTTAACATCTTCATGAATGATGCCCTGTTGCTCCATGCATTCATGAAACTCTTGGAGATGTTGAGCTGGATCATCATATTCCTTTCTGCTGAATTTTGGAAGATACTCATCCTGGACATAATATGCAGGCATATCATGAGGATAACCAGTGATCCCAGTAAAATCAAATGGATCAAATTTATGGACTAAGAATGATGGGAGAGCCATCAAAACCTAAGAAATAAAACTTCAAAGTACAGTGAGTCACCAATTAATGTTTTAAGTGAAAATCACAAGTGTGAATGTACAACCAACTGTTGAAACTTGTCACTCTCAAGAATGAACTTCAAACTTGAATGAATTCAAGAAAAAGTGTTCTTATTCTATTGCTTTGTAGTCTATGGTCTTTGTTACAATGGAATCACATTTTATTGCTTTTATTCAAAACAACCAAGTATTTCCTCCTCACTAAACAACAAGAGGAAAATAATGAAAATCCAAGGAAAAGTGTTCTTGTCTTCTCTCCCTGGCAATGGTGCCAATTAATGTTGTTCCTTAAGAAACCAATTTCTTGGCTGTAGGGAAATTGTGCTTAAGACATTAATAAATATTATTTATTGTCACTTATTTGTCACTTAGATATATGTTGTGTCTTTAAATTAAGGACCTGGAAACTTGGTCTTTAACCTTTAGTACATGTATGACCAGAACATCTCATAATGCCATTTGTTGCTAGATATAAATGATGAATGAAGAAAGCTTGAAGGAAAAGTTAAAGATAGTATGCTGATCTTTCATAGAAACTACTATCCATCACTTAGAAGAATTATGGAAAATGAGAACTGAATCATAGACAATATGATGCTTAACACAGAAACTACCATTTGTGACTCTGGGAGAAGTTAAAGATAATATGTTGGTCTTTCATAGAAACTACCATCTATAACTTAGAAAAGAAGGTGGAAACTTCTAGTATAGGAGCGCTCTTTTAAGGAATTTTAACTTTATCTACATAAGAAAATAAAGCCCTACAGCTTCATTACTATACTTGAAAGAAGAAAACATAACATGACACATAACAGAAAAGGTTACAAAATTATACCCAACAACTCACGGAAACTTTTGATTCTTTCATTAATCAACGATGATATCAAGAATACAGTGGCCTAGTCTCCAGGTTCTTCAAAATTCCAACCACCAACCCTTTCTCTGTAAATTTTCCTCTTCTTATACATTATGAAACAATTGTTGATCTCTGAAACTGTCAAACTACTAAAATTGTTTCCCTAACTATCTGAATTAAAAACTATTACAGGGTTTTACAGAGGGTAAAAGACACCTCGAAGAACATGAAATAACAAGAACATAATTGAATTTGGAAGAGGATGATAACTGATGGATTGCTCTATTAATTTTTTGTTGAGTTCCTCTGCAAATGCTTTAATAATAATTAATCCGCTTTTACCATAATTAACTGCATTAAACTTTGACTTGTGTGAAGACTGGGGCTTACATATATATATCAGGTGCACTTATATTGGCCAAAACATAAAGAAAACATGCCCATCTACCTTTTCTTCAGACTCGGCTTTAACATTGATCTTTCCCTTTACCAAGCGAAATTAACGCAAACCTTTGGCAACTGCAAAACTGAAAAAGTATTAACTCTGCTTCATAAAATCCATCGGATCTACCTTTTCAGCGCTCTATTGACTTCCCATCGCAAATGACAATCGGCCCCTTTCCAGTGGTGCATTAACATAATGTTGGACTTACGCATAATTCCTTCATATCTGCGCTTTTCTATTATGTACCTTTAACAATGAAAATATACCATAAAGCATGCTTTTTTTTCTTCTAACACGGGCTTTGCACAACTATCGAGGCATACCCTTCTGCCAATATATCCCCATCGTAGATCTATGCTTTTCATATCGAATGACCTATAAAGATTTCGGGTGGGACATAATCCCGGAGAATACCCGCCTAAAATGGGTGGTTTTCTCTCTCCACCCAGCTGCTATGTGTCAAACAATAAGCGGAATCGGGTAAGCTCCACTAAAAACTGCTTACCCCTTTGCATCCACCCGAAATTCTGCCTTTTAGCTTAAAATCCGTCTTTTCGTACACCTCATGGACCCGCCGGGGCTTTTAAATATAATATATATATGCTTCAAGTCCGGCCTTTCTATTATAATCCTTTATAATAGAAATACATATAAAACTGCATAAACAAATATATATGAAGGGCTTTTGATATATCAATAAAAACCTTTACAACCCGCAATAAGACGGACGTGCTGAGTTATAAAATATAGCATATAAAATATTAGATCCAGAATCCCCATCGCTCATCGCAATCAGTGGTTTCCATATGTATATATATATATAATATATATATATATATAATATATATATATATATAGTATATATATATATATATATATATGTATGTATGTATGTATGTATGTATGTATGTATGTATGTATGTATGTATGTATGTATGTATGTAGGATGTATGTATAGTATGTATGTAATGTATGTATGTATGTATGTATGTATGTATGTATGTAGTATGTATGTATGTATGTATGTATGTATGTATGTATGTATGTAATGTATATGTATATATGTATATATATGTATATATATATATATATATATATATATATATATGTTATGCGATATGACGGACCCACTGCAATTATAAAACATAATATATATGCTTTTGGGTCCAGCCTGCGATCGCAAATCGCAATCAGGATAAGTCATAAATGTATGTAATAATCGCGGACCCGACAGAGTTATAAATCATGGCGTAATCAATATCGGGTCTGGCCTATCATTATTGCGGACCTACCGGTATTATAAATATAATATATATCTTTTCGGGTCCGTCATCACAAATCGCGATCGGCAGAACCCATATGCATGTATATAAAGGGCTTTTCGATACAGCGGACCTGCCAAACTTTTAAACACAATGTATATATTTCATACCTAGTTATATATGTTTTAACACTTGTTTCCTTTGTAAATCCGATATATTTCTTTATTTCTTTCTCGTTTCGATATGCACTTATATATATACATATCGGGTCTAGCTCCATATAACCCTTTATATCCGATTCTTTTACATTTCTTCCTTTAGCGATGCCGATATATAATAAACAAAATATTTCATTTCTTTTAGACTTTTTCGGGAAGGGTAAAGAATATAAAGGAGTTTTATTGAGTTTGAACTCCCGATAGTGATATAAATGATAAATAAACCTCAAGCATAATATAAGCTACAACACAATCCAACCTACCTCAAAAGAGAATGAACTTCTGGGTGAATTGAAAAATATATGTTTCAAAATTCCACTTATCCAAGCCATAAAGGATGTACATATTTACAACAAGTGGATTAAGGAGAAGTGCTTCAAACATCCAGGGAGATGAAAAAGAGACACCCCTACCATTAATGTCATCGGACAGTTCTCCGACTTAATGTTGGGGCTAGTAATTTGTCCGAAGTATTTGGACCTTGGAAGCCCTATAGTAGATGTGCACATCAATGCCACCATTGTCCCACACACTTTGATTGATCTTTGTGCTACCATTAATGTGATGACTAAGGAAACCATGCTCAAGCTCAACCTCCAAGGTTCATTGAGAAATACTACAACAATCTTACAACTTGCAGACCATTCCACAGTGACCCCTGAAGGGATTGTGGAGGATCTAATGGTCTCCATTAACTCTTGGGAGTACCCTGCAGACTTCCTAGTTCTCCAGCCTAAGGCCAAGCATACTAGTTACCCTCTCATCCTTGGGAGGCCTTGGTTAGCCGCATCCAATACTTACATCAGTTGCAGGGCTGGAAATATGACTATCAAAAATGGGCATATGTCCAAGCATTTAGTCTTGTACCCTCCTACTCAGCCATCTCTAGAACATGACTTACCTTTATGGCTGGAAGAGGAGGAAGAAGATGAAGTTTATTTAGCCCAAATTTATACCTTAGAAACAACCATGGGAGGAGGACAACTGAATAAAGATGATTTAATTGAACACATACTCCAATGTCCAACTCCCAACACATTGTCCTTGGAGGAAGTAGTAAAGGAAACCCATAACAACCATCAGATTGACCTATGCTTAGCTAATTCAAACCCTACCCATGTCAAAACCATAGAATTTGACCCTAAGAGAACTTTGAAAATCAATCCATCTCTTTTTGTACACCAAGAAGAAAAGTTGTGCAACATGCTAAAGGAACATCTGGAAGCCTTTACTTGGAGTTACAAGGAAATGAAGGGAGTGCACCCCTCAGCGTGTACTCGCCACATTTATATCAAAGAAGGCTAAAAACTAGTCTGACAACCCCAAAGGAGAATGAATCCAGCTCTCAAGGATATAATCAAAGAAGAACTACAAAAGCTTCTAAATGCAGGATTCATTTACCCTATCTCAGACAGTGAGTGGGTCTCTCCTTTGGTTTTGATTCCAAAGAAAAATGGGAAGTGAAGGATTTGTGTCAATTATAGAGAGTTAAAAAAAGCAACAAAGAAGGACCATTTCCCTCTACCTTTCATTGACCAAGTACTAGATGTCTTAGTAGGGAAAAAGTTTTTCTCCTTCCTAGATGGGTTCAGTGGGTACAATCAAATCTAGATCAGCCTGGAAGACCAGGATAAAACCACCTTCAGTTGTCCTTGGGGTACTTTCGTCTATAGGGTCCTTCTCTTTGGCCTATGCAATGACCCTGCCACTTTCCAGGGAGTAGTCTTGAGTATCTTTTTCGAGCTAGTCCATGAAGTAGTAGAAATTTATATGGATGAATTTACATCCTATGGGTGTGATTTCCAGGAGGCTCTATCCAACTTAGGTAAGGTGCTAAACAAATTCATTGAAACAAACATATCCCTTAGTCCCAAAAAATGTGAATTCTTGATGATTTCAAGGACTGTTCTAGGTCATTCAATATCCCAGCAAGGACTGCAGGTGGACCCAAACAAAATAGCCATCATCCAAAGGGTCCCACCTCTGCAAAAGTAGAGAGATGTCAAAAGTTTTCTAGGTTTAGCTGGATATTATCGGAGGTTTATAAAAGACTTCAGCAAGTTAGCTTCTCCCTTATTTGGGTTATTGGCTAAAGACTCTGAATTTGTATGGTAAAAAAGTTGTCAAGAGGCCTTGGACACCCTGAAGGACAAGTTGACCATTGCCCCTATTCTCCGAGGCCCAAATTGGGCCCTTCCTTTTCATATACATTCTGATGCCTAACACGAATCCATAGGAGCAGCTCTAGACTAGATAGATGACAAGTTACCTTATGCCATTTACTTTGTCAGTAAGAATCTGTCAAAGGCTGAACTGAACTACACAGTGACCAAAAAGGAGCTCCTAGTTGTTGTGCATTCATTGAACAAATTTAAGCACTACATTACAGGCTACCAAACATTTGTACATATTGACCATGTTGCAATTAAATATTTGATGAATAAACCTGATGTGAATGCCCAGATTATTAGATGGTTGCTTTTATTACGACAGTTTGATATAGCTTTGATAAGCCTGGCAAAGGAGAATGTTGTTGAAAATTTTTTGTCCAGATTAACTTTGCTTGAAGGGGAGGAAGGAATGGTTGATGATCAGTTACTGGATGAACACTTATTCACCATTTCAATTCTCTCTCCATGGTTTGCTGACATAGAAAACTACTTGGTGTCTACACAATTTTGACTGAATTTTTCCTCCAAAGAGAACAACAAGATTGTGAGGAAGAGCACCCCATTCACTTGGATTGGGGGCAACCTCTTCAAACTAGGCTCAGATCAAATTCTGAGAAGATGTGTCAGGGAGGAGGATTCTTTGACATCCTTCTGACCTACCATGATGGGCCTTGTGGAGGTCACTTTGCAGCCAAGAGGACAATATTCAAGGTGTTGCAAGAAGGTTATTATTGGCCCACTCTTCATCAGGATGTGAGAAGGTATACTAGTCAGTGTGATCAATGCCAAAGGATGGGAAAGCCTACTCCAAGGGATGAAATGCCTCTGCAACCTCAAGTGAATTTCGAGTCATTTGACAAGTGGGGCATGGATTTCATTGGACCTATTGACCCTCCATCCAAGCAAAAGCAGTACATCATTGTGTGCACTGATTACTTGGCCAAGTGGGCTGAAGCCAAGGCAATCAAGGTAGCAACAGAGGAGAAAGTTGTTGAGTTCTTAAGGGAAATTGTATTTTATAAGTTTGGGTACCCAAGAGAACTAGTCACTAATAAAGGTAGCCAGTTTACATCTCACATGATCGAAGACTGTTAGGCCAGCACAAGATCAAGCATAGAACCTCCACTTCCTATCATCCACAAGCTAATGGGCAAGTAGAGGTGACCAACAGAGCGTCGAAGGGCATTCTGACCAAAGTGTTCAGCAGCAGCTGAAAATATTGGGCAGATAGATTAGTTGAGGCCACTTGGGCCTATAATACCACTTGGAAGACCACCACTAGATTCACACCCTATGAGTTGGTCTATGGGAAAAAGGCCCTATTTTCCATTGAATTTGAGTACAAGAAATTGAGAATGGCAGCCCAACTAGATCTAGATCTCAGCAGTGCACAAAAAGAGAGATTTCTCTAGCTGAATGGGTTAGATGAGTTTAGAATACAGGCCCTCCTACGCACAGAGGTGACTCAAATTCATAGGAATATCTGGCATGACAAGAACATCAAGGACAAATAATTTCAAGAAGGTGATTAGGCTTTGTTATATGATTCCAGATATAAATATTTTAAGGGAAAGTTAAGGACTAGATGGTTAGGGCCTTATGTCATAGAGAAATGTCATGATAATCGTTCAGTGCAGATTAGAAACATTGATGCAGAGGCTATTCCTTTTCTTGTTAATGGGCACAGATTGAAGGTTTATAAGAAGCCATTATCAAAGCAATAATTCATTGATGGTATCAACAAGATAGTGATGGCACTGGAGCAAGTCTCAGCTTCTACCTCATCAAGTCACTAGTAAAAAAAAAAAAGGAGACTCAGGTGAAAACCTCCATGAGGCACCTTAGTCCCACTGTTGGGTTGAAAACCTCTTGAGGCAGCCCAATGGTGTCAAAAACAAGAGAAATAAAAGGATCTCTGGGTGAAAACCTCTTTTGAGGCGCCTAGGGAAAGCAGCTGGGATGAAAACCTCTTAGAGGCAAACTAGTTGCTTTAAAAAAAAAAAAAAAAAAAACAAACCAAACAAAAAAAATAATAAAAAAATTAAAAAATAAAAAATAAAAAAATAAAAAATGGAAAATATTGTTTGCAGGTCAGCAGGAGGAGGATCGGAGCAACAAGAGAGGATCAAAAAGGACCTATCCAGTTCATGTTTTTATTTCTCCATTCATTATCCTTCATCATTCCATCATTCCCTCCATTTTTCCATTCATTTAGCTCAATTTGCAAGGGTTTTGTGTTTTCTACAGGATTCCATGTAAACCTGCAGGATTCCCTGAAAACCTACACGATGATCCTGTAGGAATTACAGTGGCTTGGGAATCCTAAAGGAAGTAACCTTAGAGCAATGGGATGACCTACCCATGTCAAAAAAAAAAAAAATCTACTTCACCATCTCATCACCATACCTCTCTCCACCACGATCGCCCTTGCATTCATCCAAAAAAGTCAGTTTAAAAAATTACAGTTTTCAAAGAAAAAAAATAGAGAAAAGAAGATGAAGACAGAGAACAAGGGGACAACACCTGAAGGCTATTTTCCTCATTCACAAATCCCTAGACCCCTTCTCTTCCCATGCCAACCATCCTCATGCTCTAGAAGTGGAAAATGATTAAAAAAAAATTAAGGGAGAAGCAGCTACAAGACACCCTGTAGGAAATCTTGTAGCAGCCTATCCCACAAAATTAAAAATCATAGGTTGCAATCATCTTCAAGCATGGAGATCCAGAGGTGAAAGAAGCTCCTCCAGAGCTTAGGAGCAGCATCAGGATCATCAGCATCAACACCTAGTACCCGCACATCAAAGAAAAACATCAGAGGAAAATAATAATAAAAAAAGAGAGGAGAAAAACCCATGCAACTAGCACACATCAAGGACTTCATTCTTCAACAAACAGCATCAAGGCATCATTACCATGGGTAAGCATCTCACTTCCACTCTCTCGTTATCATAATCTGATCAAACATGTAAAAGTTGTTAAAGAGTTGGTTTATAAGCGAAAGGTGGCTAGTTAACTTGGCCACCTTTGCTCAGTCAATGAGGAGAAGACAGTTAATCCTTACACACGTGGCAGTAGTCAAGTCAAGGAAAAGGAGACATGAGGTCAAAAGTGGTTAACCTACAGATGCCCGAAGTGGAAGTTGATTATGAGGTGAGGAGAATGGTGTTGTGGTAGTGGGACCAACGATCCAAAAATAGATATTTGTACCTCAGCTGCTAGTACACCACCCCACTCAAATCACCCATATGAAGAAATAAACATTGATCCCCATGCACATTCGCATTCTCGAGGCTACACACTAGCAAAGTCGCTCTCGGTCCTCAAGCAGTCAACAGGAAAGGAAGAATTCGTTGTTTCCCTGCGCAGGAGCACCTAGCGGATCCTACAGGAGATCCTATAGGATCCTACATGAGATCCTACAGGATACAGAACAACACCTACAGGATTGGCAGTGAGTAGTTCTACAAAGGAAAAAAATAGGTTGCCTTCATCAAGCAGTGATGAGGTAGGCTCTATACTTTCCAACAATTTCCAAGTGAAAAGAATATAGAAAAGCCTTCTATTGTGTTAAAATGATTGCAGTCTAGGGGAATTGTATACACATAATTTTCATTTAAAATGCCTCATGTTGGAAAACACTGAGAGGGGGGGTGAATCAGTATTCCTTAGCAATTAGCACTTTTAAATATTTTTAGAGCATTAGTTAATCTTCGATTATTATTAATGTTTATGCAATAATAACAGTAAATAAAAGAACACAAGAGGCACAAAGATTTTAGGCATGGAAAATTTTAGGGGCGAATGTTCGCCCTTAGGCGAAATTAAGGGGTTTTAAATTTTTAGTGGGCGAATATTTTGTATCATAGTACATTTTTACAAATCGCCCGCCTTATTTTAAAGGAGAGGGTAAAAAAGGTAAATTTAACCCTTGAAATTAGGAGTTACAACCTTCCATTCACCCTAATTTTCAAGAATAGGTTTTATTTAAGTGAATCCTATGGGCCAATTACCATATTTATAAAAGAGATATGGTAAATTAATAAAAATATAAATAAATGAGAGGTATGGTAATTAAATAAAACATATTTTATATTTACTCCATAAGTCACCTTATATACATGCAAGGGTGTAAACAAATAAAAATATAAATAAAGTAGAGGTATGGCAAATAAATAAAACCTCTTTTTATACTTACTCAAAAGGTATGGTAAATAAATAAAAATATAAATAAACTAGACATATGGTAAATAAATAAAACCTCTTGTTATATTTAGCCCATAACCTCTTTCTATTTATGAAGGCTAAAAAAAGAGGTTTTGTTTAAGTGAATCCTATGTGCCAAATACCATATTTGTAAAAGAGGTATGGTAAATTAATAAAAATATAAATAAACGAGAGGTATGGTAAACAAATAAAACATTTTTTTTATATTTATTCCATAAGTCACCTTATATTTACGAACACTCAAAAAATGCGTTATACTTAGGTGAAACCTATGGGTAAAATACTATGGGACAAATACCATGGGCTAGATTATTATTAATACCATGCAAAAAAAACATTATTAACCCTAATATTAGTATTAATAAAAATAAAAATGGCACATGGTATTGACCCATGGTATTCGCCAAAATGGAACATGGTATTGACCCATGGTATTCACCTAGAATTTAGCCTATTTAAACGGGGGGAATTAAACCAACATAGATCCATCTTTACTCTGGATCTACTAACCCTCGAGAGGTATCAAATATCGTGATATGAAAACTAGCATAGAGTGAAAAAATATTTGATCCCTCTCGGGGCTTGGTGGATCAAGAGTAAAATGGATGTTGTAATTTAATGTATGTTAAACATTTTAGCTTGGTTAAAATAAAAAATAAAATAAAAACAACTATTAATTTTATTAATTTTTATAGATTACTAATAGTAATTTTTAAGCTTCAGCTTTATGATAACCCATGGTATTGACCCATGGTAATACCATGGTATTCATGTGAGCATATACTATTTAAAGGGAAATTCTATCATCTTAGATCCATCTTAATTCTGGGTCTACGAAGTGCTCATAGGGATAAATAGATTTCATCCCCCTAAGAGTGGTAGATGTGGAGTTAAGGGATATATAGGTTGGTTTTTATGATAATGAAGATATTAAATAGACTTAGGAAATTTTATTGTAAAAACATCTTAAGGTGAATGGTTAAAGCATAGACATTGGACAAGTATATTTGTATACTTCTGTTTTAAACTGAAACAAATCTAGGCTAAAAGGAATGGATTGATTGCACTGGTCATCCTTCTATAACTTTCCAACATATGCTGGAGTAAACAGATTGTAATTTGGGTAATTTTTCTAATTGCAAA
>APFE030792375.1:64492-80209 GCA_000404065.3 Pinus taeda
CCTCTCCCACTACCGACAGGCCACCCCTTTTTTATATATAGCGGGAGGTTTTTCAAGATTCCCTCCTAAATTATAGCATTTTCAGGAGGCGGAGGAGTGTTGTGCTCTCCGGGGTCAACATCCTGTGAAAACCCTTTTGTAGAGACTCCCATGCCCTCTAATAACAACTCCACACCCCCTGACCTCATTCCCTTAGACAATGCTACTACTCCTGATCTTTCATTGATTCTCATGACCACTAGGGACACAACTACTTCACGGGCCAGTCTCTTTACCCATAACTATCATATCAAGCATGTGTTGGCTACTCTGATTCTCGGTAATGGGAGTCATAAAAATATGGTAGCTCAGGATATGGTCCAATGCTTTTCTCTTCCCACAAATTCTAACCCCTCTCTATATCCATTGGGTTGGGTCCACAAGGATGGCCCTCACCTCTTGGTTTCTAAACGTTGTGTAGTAACCTTCGCCATTAGGTCTTTTCACGATACTTTGGTGTGCAATGTGTCTCCTCTAAACTGTGCTTACATTCTTTTGGGCATTCCCTATTAGCAACAACGACACACTTTATATCATATTCACCCTCATCAGTACCATCTTAAGCATGAGGGCCACACCTATGTCCTCACCTCAGCTACTCCCACAACTCCTTGACATATGAAACTACTGCTACTAGCTATATGTCTGGATCTTATGGATATGTTCCCGCCTTCGCTACTGGGTCAATAAGGTAAACTGACCCTGCTACTTATGGTGCTGGTGCTAGATCTACCGAAGCTACTGGCTCTATTCCTATTTATGATGACTTTACTTATGCCCTAGCTGCTTTAGGCTCTGCTTCTGGAACTAGTGAAACTGTTGGTCCTTCAACTGTCTATGCAACTGTTTATGCTCTTCATCTTTCACTGCATCTTGAACTACTCGTGTTACTTCCCTTGCCCTTGGTGGTGGTGCTGGTTCAACTACTTCATCTTCTGAATCAGCTATTGCTAACTCTACATCTCGACCACGAAGGTCATAATCTCACTCATCAGAACCAGGATCTCCACCTCCTATAGAAAGCTATCCACCTAGGTATGATGCTCTTAGGTATGATGCTCCAAAGAGAAGGATTGAATAGGTACCGGTGACTGATCGCATAGTCACACCAGTGGCTTACCTTTACAAATGGAAGTGGTGCTACGGGCTCTCGATCTGGAAGGTCTGGATCTGGGAAGAAAACTACGCTTAGAATGTGCAAATGTTCGGAACAGGGCAGGTCGGTCAACATTTGCATAAACAATGACTTAATCTACTGAGCCAACGACTGCTTCTTATACTTATAGTGGATCTGGAACCAGGTAAACATGACCCAACTGCTGCTCCATCAACTTCTGGATCTACTGCAGAAACAACTGCTGCTGCATTAATGGCTAAATCTACTACTGTGGCTATTGCTGCTAATGCCCGTACCATGATTGCTGCTGATGACCCATCTGCTGAAGCAACAGGCTCTGAACCTCGCTTTCGAAACTCTAAAGCTCCATCTCGATCTTGAAAAGCATAAACTGGATCACAAGCATCAGAATCTTAAGCTCACTTACGAAGCTCAGAATTGGGACCTCGCTCTCGATATTGAAAACCTGGATCTCGCTTGGTGGAACTAGCACTACGACTGGCTTTGGAACTGATGAATTGACTGCTTCTTCAGCAGCTGCTGGGTCAATGAAATTAACTGCTTAATAAACAGCCTAATCGGCTACTTAACCACCCAAATACACTTCTGTTGCTGAAGAATCAACTGGATCAATAAAAGAAACTACTCAGTCAACTACATTCCGTTATGCCCGTACTGTATGCTTTGCTCTATCTATCATATATATATATATATGCATACTAGCCCTGGTGGGTAACTAGCTTTGGCTGGCTGTGGTATGTAGTAGCTGGCTAGATGGCTTTGTATTTGGGACTAGCTTTGCTGCTGCTTGCTCTATTGCTGGTGGTGGTTCTGGTCCTCTTTGAAAGACCTGGTAGGTTTGGGTAGGACCAGAGAGAGACATAGAGACACCTAGCAAAAGCTACCAATACTTGCAGACTGGACAACTGCTACCATTATACTTATACTTATATTGATACCGAGAACAAAGGGAAGGCACATACAAGGAATAAGGGAAGGGCACATACACTTATACTTACCGGAACAAGGGTAGGGAAGGCGGCAGAGCCTCAGATAGCTATCACCCCGAACTCCAAGAGCCTCAGGAAGGAGGGACCAGTGAAAGATCTACTAGACCTAGCAATGCGAGGCGCCTGTGATCCACTGCCCCTATCCACTCCATCAGTGGAATATACCCCTAGCAATGCATCCTTAGGGGGATCAGACACCACAGACATACCCCTATCCACTCCATCATTGAGACTATATCCAGGGAGGGAGGAACAAGCACCTAATAGAAGGACCTGTTAACAGTACCTTACAGCTACCATCAGACCAGAGATACCTATTAACTACACCTTCCCCTTAGCTACCCTCATATGATACCCTATTTCATCATCTACCCATGAACAAAGAGGGGAATTATATACACCACTGGGAAGGTACACACACCGGAAGGGACAGACACCTATTGAATGCATCAGCTACCCTACGCTTATAGACCCTTCATACGAGAGATCAGTTAATGCATCTGTGATTACTAATAGAACCCGCACATAGAACTCTTGGTGGGAGGGGACACATAAATCATTCAGTACCCGCCCTCCCCTGGTAGACCCCAGCCAACCTTTAACCCATTTAGTGATCAAGGACACTCATGAACCTTTTACTGACCAGTAAAGGACACCCGTAGGCAAGAGAGAGCGAAAGGGACAACAACCAAGCCGAAGTAAGCATTACAATCGAATACCTTAATCAATTTAATTTTCTGCTTGCTCACTGACCCTTGTTATTTGCTTACGAGCACATATTGATCGAGCCATGTTATCCACCAGAAAAATGAGCTTGATCAATAAATGATAGAATACCTGGGCCCAGACACTAAGTTGACTTCATTGAATGATGATGAATAGCAGAATCATCATATCTCCGCATAACAGAATCATCATACCTCCGCTAGTGAATATTCATTGAATTAGAGGATGCGTAAGCATGCTCGACCATAAGCCACCACCCATAAGATCAAGGAACTATTATTCTACGTCATTTCATTCATGCATAAGACATTTATAATGAGATATCTCTTTGTATACGATATTTTTCTCCAGTTTCAATTTACTTATTGGGTGGGGGGATTTGGTCGAGCCTGCTGTCGCACCCTTAAAATCCATCCATTTATTGAACCATCGATTGAGGGAAATCCAAGAGCAAGCTTGTTGGGAAAGAGAAGGTTGAAAGAAGGTAAAGATAGATAGATATGGGGCACCCCCTCCCCTATGCCACCGGGGTGGGGATACTCATTTCTTGAATCCATGCTTCCAGTAGCTTGGTTTGTTCGAATCAATGCCGTATCTATTGTGATAATTTCAATCTCTATACGGCAGTATGGGTGGCCTTCGTATTGATGTAGCTAGCGTTGTGAGAATGCCAATATTTAGATGTATTTCTATCTTGATGATGCTAGAGTTGCTTGAAGGTAGATACAACGCTAGGAAGGAGGGTAAGTTAGATGGGTAAAGGTACCTCCCGCCGTACACGTCACATGGTTCGCTCTCCGGCAAGATCCACCACGATGTAGCGTCGTTTTCAAGCAAGCTCATAAGGTAAGGCAAGCACTAGGCGGTGTTCGTTCTGAGGGAAGCAACCGACGATGTATTGGTCATCTTTCCTCAAATACTAAGGATATGAAAGGATGTAAGTGAAATACGGTGCCATCCAAGGCCTATCCATCCCTAAGAGGAGAAAGGATATGGGGATAGTTAGGAAGGAATAATGCACTCGGGAAGACAAAGAGACGTCTTGCGGGTGATAATGATAGCGGTGATAAGGATCAGAGGTAGGATCGTTATCTCTATTTATAGATATCCGCAATGCCTGTGCTGTGACGACGATGTATCTATACACTCTCTATTTCCCTGTGTCGGTCGGTCAGTGAGTTAGTTATCGAATTCAAGAGTTCTGATTAATCCTAAGGATGGAGAGACGTCGGGCGATAGAGATAGCGATAGAGATAAGGATCAAAAAGTAGGGATCGTTCTAACCATTGTTCTAACCAGCGTTTTCTTTCCGTACACAAGGTTCGGTCACTCCATGTGTGATGTCAAAACAACTAGCCAATACCATGGGAAGAGAGTCAATACCACGGGAAAACCTCAACAAATTCACAGTCAAATGGTCCAAGCACCAACTCCAAGGAAAAATCATCCCCCAAGGCAAATCGTCCTCCTCTAACCAATGCGTCCCACCAAGAGAGAGTCAAATGAATATATGAGAGTAAAACCATCAAAGATGCCATCCCAAAGAACACGGTGCCTCCAAATATGTGCCCAAACTGCCTCAAAGTCTGAAAAGTGCCTCAAAGTGCGTGAAATAACTATAATAGGCTAAAACACATAACTAAAAAGGCCACAAGAAAACTTGTAAATAACGGCAACTTCAATATTTGGGCTAGCACTGAAGTGATGAGTGATCAAGGTACATCATCCAAATGGGTATGAAAAAATGGTCTTGGATCCCAAAAAGATCATGCACAACTGATCCATGCACGATCATGAAGTCTGGCCTGTCGGACTACGATTGGGGTGGGCCCCAATAAGAAATAGGCATTAAAAATTCACCGAGGAGAGAAAAGAACAAAGACTCCATTCACTGGGGTTGGAACAAGGAAAATATAAGCTGGGACAGGGAGGTACGCCAGGTGAGGCTATGGCTTTTGAACAATGGTGGACTTTGAAACTAAAGGATCTCAAATTGGTACCACCGGGTAATAACCCACGCCTGCCTCTACCCCAGCGACAACTGAATATGCTACTAGATCCATTGGTAAAATGGTTCCTTCCCGGTAAACTGCCCTCACCTCCGCTTCTCCATCTCGATATGGATTTCGATTGTGGAACCGAATAAAGGGCACAAGAAGGGGTGCGGTGATAACTCCTCAAATGAGTGGGATCCATAATCAAAGATGTCATGCATATATACATATATAATAACGGCTTTGTCCAGGGAAGATTCAGCAAGAGAGAGGGGCAGCCACGAGTGACCGAAGGAGCCCTCCTTCTTATTCCCCTTAGCCAACATGTTCAGCCGACCTGCACTGCACTGATAGACACTTGAAGTGAAGTCCTTTTTGGAAATTGATCCATCTTCTCTTTATTTGTAATATGAACACCAGGCACTCCCCCTTTTTCGTTACACTTCATTTAGAGTCCGCCAACGGTCATCTTTCTTTGAATCGACTGATGTTCCTTTTACTGAAACACATAGGTTCTTATATCAAAGTAGTCCTAGCCAGAAGTCACGAGGATGGAATCAAGCCTCAACCTGCCTGACGGATGGAACTCCCTTACAACTTTCATCCCTCCCTTACATCTTTCATCCCTCCCTTACAGCTTTCATCGTCGGTTGGGCCTAACTCACTAACCGCAACCACCTTCTCTAGATGTCTTGCCTGGGGAACTATATAGATAGAACTTGGGGCTGGCCCACGCTCGGATGGGCGGAAGAATGTTAGGTAGCTCCTTCTTGCCTGTGGGAGGAAGATAAAGGTCACTTTCCCTCCGGCCTTCTGGTCATCCTTTTTGTTCTGAGGAATACCCCGCCAATAAGCCCCAACACCAAGACAGCAGGAGTGCTTTGGCCCGACTTTTTCATTTCGTTAGGATACATGCCTTTCCTAAGCCCTATTCCAGAAATGATCTCGGAATATAAAAATACGACGTACTCCTGTGGTTAGCTCATAACCTCGTTATCACCAGGAGAATCGATGCTTTCCAGCTCCTCATTGTTCTATCTTCTAAAGCACCTCACCTTATATATGATGTTCTATCTTGATTAGATTTATCTATATATGGAGTAATAATATGAATGAATATAAGAAGTGTCTTCAAAAAAGGTCCTGTCGCATAATAAACATAAGGGGTGCAGCAGCTGCTGGGTTGGTGTAGCTAGCAAGCAAGCAAGAAAAGCAAGCCCACAATCTAGCCATGCAGGAAGCCCGTGTATTAATAAACATGGGCACCTCGCTCGAAGGCAGAAGTTCGTACATCACATAACATAGAAACAACACAAAATTCGCAGACTCATCAAGTTCATAGTGCGAAGGGAGAGGTGTGGTTGATTGGTGAACAAGTTAAGGTATCGTGGGCATGTCTAAATGTCGCAAGCAGGGAAATACAACCTACAGCCCATGCACTTGCCTTCGCACTGAACTTGGAATTTTGATAGTGTATTTTCAGTTGTAAGATGTGTCACTGTGTGGAGTGTTGTGACCGTGCAGGCCAACCTCCCACACATGTAAAATGTTGTAAACATAATGGAATTTTATTGTTAAATGTTGTTGCATGATTTGGTTCTCTTTTCCATTGATTTTTGCACTTGTACTATTATGGATTCGCCAAATAACATATTTAATAAAGAATAAGATAAACATAACTTAATTTGTGCAAGGCATGGTCCAGAAGAAGTAGTTGTTGGAAGTTTGCAATGAACCTTTGTAGTGCCACATGTCACCCTTGGAGGTGCGACTAACTCAGGGGAGTGACACCATGGATCTCTAGAAAATACCAACTTAACTAATCGTATCAATAGAGATCGAATGGACATAAGACGAATTGATGTCCAGGAAATCTTTCCAGGAAAAGTTGTTGCATTCTTCAGATCCATCTACTCCCACAAAATGAAGAGCCCAACAAATCATTGTCTTATATAAGATAACATGAATGATAAGTGAAATAGCACATTGGGTATATGCACGAGATAGTAGTAGTCTACAATCTAGAAAACTTAGGCCTCATCGTTAGAGTCATTTTTGCATTTGTTAGATAATATTGTCTTAAATTGATATGTTTTCTCTTAATTGTTACTTGTCTTAAATGAGTTTCGTCTTAAGTGGCCATTGTCTTAAAATATTTTTGTCTCAAATTGTTTTTGTCTTAAATATAAAGTTTTGTCTTAAAATAATTTTGTCTCAATTTTTTTTGTCTTAAATATAAAGTTTTGTCTTAAAATATTTTTGCCTTAAATTGTTTTTGTCTTAAACATAAAGTTTTGTCCTATAGTATTTTTCTCTCAAACTTTTTTGTCTTAAATTTAAAGTTTTGTCTTAAAATATTTTTGTCTTAAACTATTTTTGTCTTAAATATAAACTTTTGTCTTAAAATATCTTTGTCATAATTTTTTGTCTTAAAGTTTATATTTAAGACAATTCAATTCATATTAACTTTTAATGTAAAATAACTAAAGTAAAAAGTGACTTTTTAAGACAAAAGTTTTATTTTGTCTTAAAAAAAGGTCTTAAAAGTTCCATTGGTGTAGTAGTGAAGGGGCTCTCACATTGCCAAGATTAAAATAAAAAACATAATAATTAACTAAATTATAACTTTTATTATAAATTATAACTTTTACATTCTAAATAACATGTAACATTATTTTTAACCATGGATATTCTTAACCTATAAATAGGCTTTATTACAATACCATGAGCCAATACTATGGCTTATCAATACCACATGCCCAAAAAAACCATAACTCATCTCATATGAAACTTGTCCATGTGACATTTCTTTTCAATTAATCAATTTAATGAAAAGGGGAAAATGGGCATAACTATCTTTGAGATAAATCTCAACCTTTGATCTCTTATTACTACTAAGAATATTATATAATAATGGAAATTAAATTTCTACCATCCTAGGCCTATAGATGTGGGACGGTAGGGAAGTGTCTCGTGGCCAAAGGAGTCACATGTTTTCCATGTGGAATGTACGAATGGTGATGTCGCCCTAAACAGGAAGAACTTCAAATATGAATAAATTTGTGCCTGTAGCTTGGATTAAGATGAAATCTATATGGTTATATCAAAATTTTGATTTGAGGTAATGAAGGAAAGAGAATTTTTGGATAGCCTCATCTTCATAATGTACCTTGAAGGTTAAGTCTAATTACTCCTCATAGGTTTAATATGACATTACTAGTTAAATGCGTCACATCCATTTTCAAGTCATCCAACTTCACACCATGTTCTTGCATATCATGCGGTTGATGCTTACTACCTCAGATAATACCCAACAATAACTCTCATGCAGATGATGCTTACTGACTGAGCTAACACCCAACAATAACTTCTAATCTACAGGTTGAAATCATAAAAAAAGTTGATAAAGTCAATAGGAAAGTGTTAAGTGTTGGAAACCTAATCCTATATGGGTTAGTGTGGAAGCCGAATAGACTAAGGAAGTGCAAGAGACCTTGGGATGTGGAACCCAAAGGTCACACAATGTACTATAAATTTATATCATTTTTTAATAATAGAATTACTCTCCTGAATATCATTCATATTCTGTTGCTTCCCATGTGTGTGTTTAACATGGTATCAAAGCGGGTGATCTCCTGCCTCGCTCAAGTATGAGCCACCTGTTTTTGTGAGCTTGTTATTCGGTGGCCTTTCTATACATGCCAGTCCTATACCTCTATTCTGGACTTCCATCTTTGTAAAATCTTTGTTGTTGAATGAGTTGGTCAAGAGTTAAATGTTATACCATACCCTGAATTTTGTGAACTGCTTCAATACATTTTCCAGAATCTATTTGCATTCGGTTGGAATGCAGGACTTAAATTTGGCTCTCTACCCCATGAAATCCTGGACTTTTCCATCTAAGCCTATCTGTCTACTACCTCTAAGACAACCTTGTATTTTTCCTCTGGTAATGGCGAGCATTCCTTTTGAATACATAAGTGTATCTATGCTGGAAGAGGCATCTTCAAAGCCTTGAATGCATCAATCTCAAATTCATATCCGCAAAAAATTTGGAAGAGTCCCATCAAAAATCGAAATTGATTCACCCATTAATGGCAACACAACGTCAATCTTTCTTCGCTTTCAAACTTGGAAATCCTATTGAAACTCAAACACCACGCATTATCCTTGCTTGCCCCAACCTATGTGTTGTTTGTCGAGCTTAACTATATCATTGTCTCCTCCACGGTTTTACCTCATTCACACCTTTGGTTCACACTCTGGTATTAGAGCTCCTCTAAACAATGACTCCAATATAAACTGGTTGAAGTGTTAAATCTATAGCGGAATAGCAAAAAACCCAACAATTTGAGTCAAAATCTGAAGGGGAGTGACAACCGTCTGATCGATAGATCAACAGATCTAACGATCATCGCTTGGAGAAGACACACGGAAGATAGCCAACGAAAAAAGGTGGTATTTGTAAAGGAAATAGTATTTCGGGCACATAAAAGGTGGTAAGTGTTAATCTTGCGAGTCCGCTCGATTCCACTCATCGAATGACACGTAGCCACTAGAAGAGAGAGAAAAACCGCCCATTTCTGATCGGTAATCGTCACGCAAGTGTTCCTTGCGAAATCGCTGAAGATCATCAGATCTTGTGAGTGCAGATCTACGACGGAGGATGATCGTGCAAGTTTGATTGATCGTGGAAAGATATCAACCGTCAAATCATGGGATTGAAATCTACGGTGCAGAATGAACCCAATAAAGTTAAGCCTCGGGAACTGTGCGAAAGCCACGGATTGGTGAAAAAGTGAGTTTATGTATATTCTGCTATCGGTTTATTGACTGGGTTCTTTGGTAATTAAAATGTTTCCGTGGTCTTCATATACAAAGAATGTCGATATATACCTCCTTTTGGTATCCATTAAACGTTGAATAAATAAACCTCAGCCTCAAGCGATTAGTGAATGCGACAAGCAATCTCATTGCTAACCATTGGACTGACACTCAGATCAACGGTGACAGATAGATCTTAAATATCGCATCGCAACATTTAAATTGTAAGTGAATGCACTTTGGCTCAAGAAATATGTGACATGTGATTTAGGAGCGGATCCAAAAAACTATATACTACAACCCAGAACCCTTATCGAATCCGTAAGTCATATCAAATCAGAACTTTAAGAGGAAGAGACCAGGTGTGAAGGACAATGCAATAGCCAATAGCTAATAGCGATAAGCGTTGGTCAGAGATCGGGCAGATTGGAGATCGGAGTTCGGGTAGCGGTACAACGAAAAGGCTTAGAGAGACAGACCCGACTATATTTATAGAAGCGAGTGTATGAATTTTGAAGACCGACTTATGCTGTCGGAGCAGGGTTTTCCTTTGTTTTTTAGTGTATTTCTACATATTGAGATAAAGTGGCGTGTCTCGGGTTTTAAAGGAAAATGTGTTAAAATTGAGTGATTCCGGTTTAAAGCCTTAAGCATTATTTAAACACTTCCAATAGTCGCATATCGGATGTGGAAGGGGTGTTATGTGGTGTGACCAAGGCAGATTGCGATGAGTGATTGTGATAAAGGTAATCTCAGGGAATGTGCAGAGCCTAGAGAATAAGCTAAAAGGTATGGATTATGTTGTTTTATGTATTATTCAAAATTGATTGGGGAAGATTGAAATTCCATGGCCTGTAACTATTGTATGCTGCTTTCAATCCATTGAAGGCTATTTTGCATGAACATTAATGTTATATCGTGTATGGTCGATGAAATATAGAAGCTAATCTCATTTCTATTGGGGTCTTGTTATTGCTGGAAAAGAGGAGCCTATAGGCTGCAAACCTGTCAAGTTGGACATTATGTTAAGGCAACAATATTGAGGTGACTGTGTATAAATTGAGTCACAAGACATTGTGAAGTGAGAACATGGGCAGACACAGTGCAAATTAATTCGTGTTGAAAAGTTGAAAAAATTAATTTTCTAAAAACATTATTGTTTCTACAAGTGCATTTTTGGTCTAATTGTTTGGAAAATGGATAAAATGGTGAAGTATCAGAGTTGTTAAAATATTGTAATACACTCAACAATTCATGATACAGTTAAAGTCAACAAAGACACTCTCTTTGACATCCAAAATCTGCAGTATACACAAGAAAAGATAGAATTTTTGAAGCTTGAATCTCAGCTACAGCAAGAAGAATTAAAACAGAGGAGTCATCATTTTGAACCTATTTCTATTCAAAACAATGAAACAAACTCCCATAAGCAGCAAGTTGGTTAAGATCCAGTGACCAATAAGCAACAATGTTACGTGTAGAAGTAGAAATTCAGTATGAATTTTCCATACCAATCATTAGACCTTGGGAAGAGCTTGTCCATAACAAGCACAAAACGGGTCTTGGATATGAGAAGGACTTGTCCTTTCATATTCCAGATTACTCAAAACCAATCCAATTTCAAAGCGCTGGATTACTTCATGAAAATTCACCTTCAGCTGTTCCAGATTCTGCCCCTCCTCCAAAACAACAGCAACAGCAACAGATTGTGAAATGCCAACAATGTGACCATGTTGGCCATCTGAAAGATCACTGTTTTGATCTATATCCATGTAAACACTGTCATAAAACCAGTCATTCTTCAAACAGATGCTTCAGAAACAAACCTCCTGCGAGATCAAAGATTCATCTTGGATGAATTACTTCTTGGCAATGGGCATCAACAACTAAGAAGATATTCTAGTCACATGTCAGAACTTGTTCTAGAGTATTGAACAGTCTTGCAGTTGAGTTTTCCCCATCATCTCACCTTGTATCTGATAGGGGGGAAATTATGGTCATCTACAAGCTTCAAAGCCACATCAAATGAGCCTGAGCCACAACTTGCCATACCAGATTTAGAGTTGTAGCTAGATACAAAGATGCCCTTGAGCATGCCTTTAGTTGGTGATACCTCTTCAAAGAATTGGGGACAAGTCCTCTAGCAGAAGACTTCATCTTCTTGGCAGTTTTGGAAGAGTACCAGGAATTGCATTAAGCATTCCAGAGTTGGTGGTAATCCTTAAACCATCACAGGTTGAGACCTCCCTTTTCAGGTTGAGATTCTCCCTTTTATGCGGGGGGAGACCTCCCTTTCATAGTTGAAGGTTTCCCTCTTCAAAACAATAGGAGCACTTCCTCTAGCATAAGACTTCAGCTTCATGCCAGACTTGGAAGACTTATAGGAATTGCACTAAGCATTCTAGTGTTGGTGGTCATCCTTAAACCACCGCCCTTTATACCAACATTTCAAAGAGCACATTTAGCCTAGTGTCGCCATGCATTTTTGCACATTTTGTATTACAGTTCTCTTCTTGGACTCATACATAAACCTTCGGATTAAGGTGGGGAATGTTGGACACCTAATCCTCTATGGGTTAGTGTGGAAGCCGAATAGACTAAGGAAGTCCAAGAGACCTTGCGATGTGGAACCCAACAGTCACAATGTACTATAAATATATATCATTTGTTAATAATAGAACTACTCTCCTGATTATCATTCATATTCTGTTGCTGCCCATGTGTGTGTTTAACATTAAGGCTAGCGAAGACATTGGAAAATTATGATATCTCATGTTTAGATAATGATAGTGGATAACAATCACCTATCTCAATGGAATACTTTCCTAAAGTATGAACAAGAGAACCAATTCTCTTATGAAAAACATAGTTCATTGAGTAGTATGCTTATGGTCATCAATTTATATTTTGTGCTATTTTCTAGATATAATTTTAGCTTGACAATATGGTTATTCACAATACATTTAAGAGATTTCTTTTCAACTTATGCTACTAGTTTGGCTTTGGAAGTGGCTGACCAATTGCTAACAATATTTTTCTAGGTATATATGTGTAATCATAATATAGAAGGCCCAACTTTACAGAAAAACAAATTATTATATGGCAATTTAGTCCCTCCCTAGAAGTTTGAAAAAATATAATGAATAGTCACATCTAATATGACTAAGTACACTTTCAAGAATATCATCATTTACTCATAAGTAAAATAAAAGGAGATTTAAATCTTATGAGAAGTCTATATAAATAGTTATCAATTGTAAATTACATACTACCACCATTGTAATAATTAGAACCATTCACACCATCAAATACATATTAGCTATTAATATTGTGTGCATACAAAAATAAATAGTAGATACATACACATATTAATAATCTTTAAACAAGAAACAAATGAATTTTTTTTCCTAATACTATTTTTTTCTTTTTAATTTCCATTTATTCTATTTTATTTGTTTCATTCCCATTGGAATTTTATACTTTACTATTAATATTACATATTATTATTAATAATATCTAATTAATATAATATTAAAGTAAATTATATTATATTAGATTAAATTATATAACTTAATTATATTAACTTTGTTGTGAAGTAAAATTAAAAAACATGAGATTCAAAATTACAAATCTTTGTGTCTGCCTATGACTAACGAAAAAGAAATTTATATAACAGATACTAATATATATTTATTATAAGAATGATAATCCATTCAAATTAATATTTTTTTAAGCTAATTTGAATTCTTAACTATTTAGAATGTACCATATAAAATGTTTACGTATTATATATATATATGAATATTATTTATCATTATAATATATATATATAAACAATAAAAGGTTACTACATAAACTTGTGTAAGAAAGGATAATTATAGTTATTTAAAACAACAAAAGACAATGAATAATGGTAGCATTGGGTTTTTTAGTAAGGTTGAAATGACTTTGCATTCACGGTTAATAGCTAGAGATAATTGTCCTCACTATGGTTTGACAACTAATTTATGATAGGTTTTCGCACCCTTGAAAGAAAAACATCCAATTTTAATAATATTATTTTGTTAAATTTTATTGTATAGTATATATGTATAGTACTAGTATGAGTGGACACCCACCCATCGTAATTTCCCAACCAAAGTTGAATGTTCTGGGTTAATTCATGCTAATGCTAAAATATTGACATGGTTCTTTCAATAAATTCATGCCAGTATTTTAGAGAAATTATAGTGGAAAATCTTCCAAAAAGTCTCAATAAAGACCAGATGAAGAGGGGAAGTGAGCATGCTGACCTTAACCATGGTAGGACTTGCTCCTTTATTTTGGCAGAACATGCAGATAAATCTAAGCATCACATCTACATAGAGGAGGTCAAGTCGTTGCTAGGGCTAGTCATTTCCCTCATCTTAAATTGAGGGAGGCCTTAGAAATTGAAAAACGACCCAATAATTTGAATAGAGACGATGGCTAGATTATTAGTAGAAGTTGGGTCCCTCTCTGTCCTATTCTTTTAGGTTTCTTTTTGGGATTTTTTGTTTGTTTGTTTATTTATGTGTGTAGGTATTAGTGTCTTTTTTTTTATAGTATTTGTTGTTAGTTTATTCTTCATTAGAGTTTATATTCTTGATTCTTTGTATTTTCTTATGTATTTTATCATCCTATTCATTCTTAACTCCTTTTAGTATTTTTGTTATTTGATTTATACGGAAAGACTTTTCTTAAAATATAAATTGTGAAACTTGATCATATTAATCTGAATATAGTTGTGCTTTGTAAAACAATTTCATAGAATAATCATTTTTTGTTATCTTACATATATGAAAGATATATATTAATCTTCTCCATAAATGAGGATATTTTTAGTCATATTTACTTCACATTTTGGGCAGTCTATGTGAAGGGGTCTCTCACGTTGCCAAGATTAAAAGAAAAAATAAAAATTAAGTAAATTATAGCTTTCATTATTATTATAAAAGAATTACTATATGAGTTAAACATATATACATTCTAAACATCATGTAACATGATTATTAACCATGGAAATTCTTAACCTATAAATAGTTTTGTTACAATACAATGGGCCAATACCATGGCTTATCAATACCACATACCCAAAAGACCCAATATAAAATGTGTCTACATGACATTTGTTTTTAATTAATCAATTTAACTAAAAGAGGAAAATGGGCATAACTATCTTTGAGATAAATCTCAACCATTGATCTCTTATTAGGAGTAAGAATGTTCTACAATATTTCATGGAAATTAAATTCCTACCATCCACCTAATAATTATTGATAATTAAATTAAATTCTAAAATCCCCTAAACATACTTATTAATGTAATCACTTATAAATTTTATTTTTGATATATATCACTTATAATTTTAACTTTACTGTACAAAGTTTACAATCTTTCTCATGCACAACAATTTTTTTCTTTTTAAACATCATTCTTCTCAAATCAACTCTATTATACATTAAACATGTTTACATTGTCTATTTCATTTTCATTTTGTATTTCTCATATTAAATATTTATAATGAAAATTTTCTATGGACACTTATCATTATTTCATTATTCCTTACACTTATCATTATTTCTTAAGACAACTCTAACACATTGATCCTCATTTCTCTAAACTCTAATATGAAATAGAAATTTTCTCCCGAACCAATGTATTCATCTTGACATCAAATCTAATAAACCAATCCTTAATTTTACGGGAACTCTAATATGCACTCGAGATGCTTGTCATTCCCACTAAATTTTCCTTCTGTTAATGAGTGATGGTGGCATAATGGAGAAATCTAAGACTGGTTCATTTATGCATCATTTTAAGCAATGTTGATTTCTGGTAACGAAGAGTTTTGTTTATCTGATAATTATTTCTTAAAGCATAAAATATTCCAATTTAAATGTTCAAGTTTATTTTGTAATATAATTTATGTTAATATCATGTTTCATGATTTATATTTAACATAAAATAATGTTGTTTGGAATATTAA